>WBNH01005791.1:359612-420647 GCA_013401255.1 Urocolius indicus
ACGCGGCTCCCGCACGGCGGCGGCGGCGGCTCCCGCACGGGCTGAGCGCGCGGCGCGGGGCAGCACGCGCCCCGTTCCTGCCGGGCTGCTGCCGGCCCGCCGCTCACCTTTATACTGCGTGTCCCTGCAGAGTTATTTCTGCCTCAGCAAAGGCGCTCGCCCTTGCCCCAGTTTAATTTCATCACATTCCTGGTGAACAGCGGCGCGGTCCCGCTCACCGCGCTCCGCTGTGAAACAATGGGTAACTCTTGCCCCGGCGGCTTTGCAGCGGTGAGGCCACATCCCGAGCCTTGCTCTGCCGCTGTGTTTCCCATCGGTTACCTGGTCACGCTAAAATGAGGGGATGGGTTTGCACGACTTGTTCCTTAGAATTAATTCCAGCTGGTATTCCTCCTCTTGATGCCAGACACTATTCTCTTGGGCTACAGGCAAAGCTCTTGGTTCTAGATTGGAGCTGGCCCGAGACATTTATCTGTCCCGATAGAAACAGTAAAAAAGAACACGACTAAAACTCAGCTGGCTCTCACATCTGTGTCTGGTGTGTCAATACCTGAACACTATTTTTCTTCAGTTCTTTGGGCTTTTTCCTCTGTTTTCTTCACAGAGTTAGCTATGTTTTCTCCTGTAACCTTGTTCTAAAATCTAGAGAATGAACTGAATTTTAACATCTTCAGTTTTCCTCACAGTTACGTAGAAAAGTATTGGCTGGGGCTAATAGCGCAACAAAAACAGCATCAACTATTTTTATCTCAGTGTTCATAAAAATTTGCACTGACGATTGATTTTAAATTCACATTTGCTGCTACTGTTTGTTGTGTGAGCTGGGGACACAAAAATATGTTGAAGTGCTCTGGACAATTAGAAGCTCATAGAAAAACTTAGTGCAGCAAATTCATATGTTTGGTTTCAAGGGCTTTTGACCGTGGCTAAGGTATGTTTTATAATGTGTAAAAGCAGCGACACCAGAATAGGAAGAGCCCAGAAGCAGCGCTAGTTGTGGGATTCTCTCACCTCTCACAGTGCCCTCACCTCAGTTGTGACAAGGGCAATTTTTAAGGTGACACTGTGAGTGACTGAAGAGAAAAAGTGCCTCATCTCACTCTCTTCATAAATATGCTTTGTCAATCATCTCTCCTTCAAGGTTAAGAAACAGAGTGTTTCGGTTCCCAAGACCATTCGAGAGGCTGGCCAGCTCAGCGTGAAGCACAAGCTTGGTTGCTCAGGGATGAATTCTCAATCAGACCTCCACATGCTCAGTATCCACTGATGGTGCTTTAATTCAGTTCAAGACCTTCTGCTTACAGCTGAGCTGTTAATGATGTAGGAACAATAGAGCAGGATTCGTTCTCTGGCTTCTCCAGGACCAATCAGGAACCAATCACAGTATCTAGTTTGAGGCTTAACTTCAGTCAAAACAGTCACTTAAGCTTCTAAGCAGATATGAGTTTGAAGAAGGAAAACAGAAACTCTTCACAAAATCCAACCTTTCAGGTGCCCCCAGCTGAAAATTAATGATGTGTTATTGTCATTTATGCATAAGGATTTTGCCAAGGCCACTTTATGTCATCACTGAAATCCTAGTACTAGGCACATATGTATGGCTGGAAGGTCAGCTCTTTAATGCTTGGCTGTTCAATGCCATAAATTAAGCCTTGAAACAGTGACTTGGGAGGGAAAAAAAAAAGAGGAAATATGAATTTTGATAAGTCACCACTGTTATCTGTAGTCTCCAGAAGAAAGCAAAAAGGTCATCTGGACAGGACTTCAGCCTTTTATTTTCTTATTTGTTTCTGAATTTATCAGTACTATGCCAACAAAGTCTAATTGGGTTTTGTGAATTCTTAAGTCATTTGCTAACTGAGAAAGGAGCACATGCAAATTGCTGGCATGGGATTCACCAGCCAATAGCTGACAGCAACATACTACCCCAACAAAACAAACCAAGCCTGTGTATACGCACAAGATGTGACAGAACACAGTAGAAAGGAAACAAAAGCGTGAGAGAAGTTAAGAGACTCCAGGTCATCATGTTATGAGCTGCCACTGAGTAATGACCTTGGAGGTCTTCAAGATCCGCCTGGACATGTTCCTATGTGACCTGATCTAGGTGAACCTGCTTCTGCAGGGGGGTTTGGACTAGATGATCTCTAAAGGTCCCTTCTAACCCTGCCATCCTATGAATGAGCAGAATATAGGGTGGGAGAGAGACGTACCTGGAGCAGATATTTAAAGACAAGCACAAAAGGTTATCTTAACAAACTATAAATACATCGACAGTGACAGTAGCAAATACTGAAGCCACCCAGAGACAATTTTCAATGTAAAATCAATAGTTTATTGCCATGCTACATTTTTTTTTTTCCAAATGAAGTTGGCACTGGTAAAGGGGGAAAATGTTGTCATAATACATACTACATTTGTTAAAAATGCACATTTGGTAAGCTTTCTCAATAATGACACTTCCAACAAGTGAAATTAAGGATTTTTTAGGATTAACGTGGAATGGCATTAAAAATACACTCTTTCTGCATAGTATAATATCACTTTTTTCATAAAAGAAATACGGAATGTTTGTAAAAACAAATTGAACAGGGCAAATTATTTGAAATCTTATAAACAATTTGGCAATGGTACTCCCACTGTTTAGACTTTTTTTTAATATATAAAAGAAATAAAAATCTAGAAAGCTACCTTTATACAAAGTTGCTATATTTATGCCTTTAAGTAGGAAAAAACATTTTATAATGCAAATCAGGACATACAATAATCTTACAATATCATACAATGTAATGACAAGAAAGGAACGTACGACGTAAGATTTTGGCCTTTGTAGAAATGTCTATTTCTGCATTTAATAAATGCATTTGTGGCACACTGGTGACTATTGTTATTCTTACTACTACCAGTCAGCTTTCATGCGAGCGCAGTATTCGGCTGTACGGTAACGGCAGGTCTGCAGTTCAGCTAAAACACAGACTGTTTCTGGGGAGACGAAAGGTGATGCTGCAAGGAAGCGAGATGTGGAAAAGGCAACGAGCCTGCTGGCTGAGACATCTGTACGTGGGACACCATACAACACTCTTTCCTTTCATACCAGAACACTCCTTATACATTCAGTTATTTAAGTACCAAAATCTTACAAGTGAGAACCTCCGTGTTTGAGATTTGGCAACATTTCAGGGAAAATACAAAGTTGGTACCAAATATATAATATATTATATATAAAATGTGGGTGTATGATATACACACGTATTCTAATGCAAAAAAACTGCATTAATAGAGAGTTTAATTTGCTGACATCCATTCCTAAACAACATAACCGTTAAAAAACAGGTGTAATCCTGATCTTTCACACACTTTAGAATCACTTCCTCTTTCATACGTAACAGTTACAGCAATATATATGCCAGTATGACTAAGAAATCAAACTTCACTTAATTATCTGAACTCTGACCACAACGAATAGGATTTTTTTTTCAGTATATGTAATTAAATATATTTATATTTTTACAGTATTTTTAGACCATTCCTGAAGAACTTGGGCACCCAGGTCCTCAGGTGTAACAGAGCTGTTACGTCAGCAGAACTTGATCTTGTAGGAACACATCCAGCAGCCCTTGAAGTCAACACGAAACATACATTTTGCCTTCAAAGGACAACGGATGAGGCCCAAACAAGCTCCAGAAGGATCGCCCTGCTAAGAAGGAAGATTCCCTGATGACATCCAAGCTCCCGCCTCAGACCTCCTTTCCTACTGCCAAAGGGAAGGACTGGAGCAAAGGACACACAGACCCCAGGCTCTCTGGGTCGTGGGCAGGTGGCACGGGGAAATGACCACGTAGAGCACAGCCCCAGCACCAGGAGTGGCAAGGTGAGCTTCACCACAGCTTTTGTGCTAAGGCTTCTTATAGAAAGCGGTGGAGCTGCTCCTCCATGCTGATCGCTTGGCAGTTCGGTCACGGCGACTCTCTCTCAGGCGGGAGCTGTGGCTGAGACCCCAAGGCATTAAGTACTTTGCAGACACAGCGGAAGACGGTCCCTGTTCTGAAGGGTTTGAGCCTATTTCTTAACTGTATTCTTTACATAATCTCCTTTGTGTATATATACATATTTGCTACATAAAATTACACTGACGTAATGGATATAGCAGAAAACATTGTCACAATATAGGTATGTTACCACACTAAATAATTACTAAAACTGCAAGAAAAATTCAAAAATGCCCTTTGTAATATATAAAAATATAGACATGTCCAACACTTTGTTCCATCAACTTTAAAGGTAACTTTACCTCTCATATTTTATCTGTACACCTACATATTTCCAAACAAAATACTGCGTTAATCTGGAGTAAACACCGTGTTGAGGATAAAATCCTCCTAAAACAGCCGACAGACTTGGTCTCATAGCGTACAGCACAGTATCACAAGGAATCATGTATGCGTGGTCAGAGTTGCAGCTGCTAAGTTGTTAGGTTTTTAACTTGTTACTTGTCCAAAAGAGGAAGCAATTCCTAAAGATTGCAAAAGAACCTTAACTAGCCACTTCCTGTGTTTTTCGTGTATATGCTCTGTGAGAAGGACATCAGCAACCCTGACTCCGTATTAACGCAGTTTTTTGTGATGGAATTTCTTCTGGGGTTTGTTTTTTTTTGGAGTGTATATGAATTTAAAATAAAGATATCATAAATGAACTTATGTTTATATGAAGTAAATACTGACAAATATAAATGCCTGAATTGCTACCTCAAGGAAAAGATTGGAAACATCTCATCGTTATATTCCAAAAATACCTAATTGTATCTATCAAACTGAAGGACCAAACTTCTTTAGGGGAAATAGGAGAATTTGAGATTTAAGCCCACTATTAGTTCCTACTAAATCATCTTAATTGCAGCCATTAAATAAATTAGTACAGTGCAGAAATGGAATTTCACCATTGATCCCACATTACACAAGGAGGAGAATACTGCTTAGAAATAGAGGTCCAAATCAGATACATCTTTATATGCTCAAAGTAGTAGCTGTCGTTAGTCAGAACTTGCGTTTTTACTTCACCAACAGTGAGTAAAGACAACCTGTTCTTTCCCGACTCTCTCATTGAGAAGTGGTTAAATATAAAACAAAACCAGCCAGATTTTGAGCCCATACATGCTGTTGTAAAACCAGCAAAATCAGCTTCTGGTCCATCACCTCCAGAGGAGCAGCCTTGGACTTTGTAGGGCTTACACCTCTCTGTGTCCCTTTTTATACCCAAGCCCTAGTCAGAGGTGTAAACACACATACAAATATCCAGACTTCTGCAGGGAAGATAGGGAATGTGAATTAAACAGTTTATGAAACTAAATGTCCGTCTGAATACTTAAGATTTCTATAAAAGTTCTGTAGACTTTAACAGGAATAGTGCTTCAAGGCACATCATTACATTCAAACGCTAGCATACACAAAATGTACTTACCAGCAACAACAAAAAAAGGAGAGTTAGGGTTTTCAGAATGGCCTTTTTCTATTGTTTTCTAGAGTCACCAAGAAACATCACATAATTTCATAAAATTGGTCCTCCCCTTGACATCAACTTGAGGGGGAAAAGAAAAAAATCCTGATACAACAAATGGATTAAATTCTCACTGACTGTATTTCTAGTACAATCCTTACTACGTACTTTTGGTCGCTTTTTCATCAACTCAGTTTCCTTAATCTTTATTTAATAAAGATAGACTAGTGTATGCCTTTCCCAAATCACTGCATTAAAGAAATACCTACAGGTAAAGGCTTTCTCTCGTCAAATGCGCTTGAAGGGTAGCAGCCCACTGTGTGTTATGGCTGAAAAGTAGAACTGATGGAGATGCTGCCACTTTTTGCAGGGCCTAGTTTATGTAAACTTTACATGTCTCAGTTACCAAAGAAAATGGTTACATATCTGTCTTTTTCTCAATCTATACACCTGTGGGGCCAAAATAAATATGATCTAAATGCTGTGGAGAGATTTCATCTGAAAACTGAATCCTAGATTACAGACACTAAACCTAACAACATCACAGCCTTTAAAGAGACTGAATTGAAAAAAATATTTACCAAGTCTCAAAAGGGTAAAGTGCATCGCAACTATATCTACTTCGAGGGGCAGAAAATAAGGAATGCTAAAAAGATGAGTAGCGAGGGAAACAGGGATTACTCAGTATATGTGCAGCGTACACAAAACGAGAAAGCATTATCCCACCTGCAAAATGTAAGAGGGTAAAAAAAATAGTCCTGGAAAATAATGTTGTCAGACTTGTTAATGTAATTAAGGCTACAGGAAGTTGGAATTTCAGTATCATCTCAAGTCTGGGGACCGGAGCTAAGAAAACACCCCCTGTGAAGTATTGTGAAACTTGCAACAACATTAAAAAAATTACTCAGACCACTCTTTGTATCTGAGACCATTCGGGATAAATGCATATGACAGTGCACTAGAACTAAGGAGAGATATAGGTGGTGCTTGCAATTTCAGCAGGTCACTTTTTATCTACCTAAAGCCTCTGTTTCTCTATTTGTCAATTAAGAATGTTACTTCCTTTCCTCACAGGTGTGTTTTAAAGGTCCAACCAATTAGTATTTCTGTAACATCCATACCTTAGAGATGAGAGCCAAATGTTTCTAGGCCAGCTAGCTAGATCTAACACGTTTGCCTGGAAACACATGATGAAGTATTAGTTTGGCTTACTAATTTAAGTGAGTTGTAAGCTAAGAACAAGAATCGCACCAGTATCACTAAGCCAGTGAGTGCCCTGCAATACCTCGTAATTTCACTACAGAACAAGACTGTTCCACAGCATAAGGTGAGGCAATGGCAAAGGATGTGAAGGAGCACTAACACTGCAGATCTACAAAATGCCTAGCTTTAGGTAGTCATCACCTTCTTGAGTACCAAGGACTCTCTCCAGATCAATGAGTCTATCACAGGAGTATGCATAGGTTGACCATGAAATCATTAATGAGGTTTTTTTTTTAAATCTCATCTAAGGTCCTCCTAACGGTTTCAATGACTCCCATCTTTTACTTCTGCAAATTACCTTCTTAGTGCATCTGGTATTTCAGTACCTTACAGTCTGTAAATAATAATGAAAGTCAGAATGAAAAGTTCGCCCGATCTCCCTTCGTGGTGGGGCAAGACACATATAATTTCAGGTGCTACTACTGCTGCCACTACTAAACTGAGAGAAGACCAAAGTTAAAAAGGAACACTCCAATTTAAAAGACTGAAAATAACTGTGGTTTGTTTTTTATAAAACTTCAATTCAAATATTGCATGAAGACCCTTAATTCTTTTTCAGGTCTCCAAATGGCTTTTCTTGCATGTTTTTCCTCACTCACAGTTCAAGGGTTATTTTACATCGCATCAGTTCACACAAGTGTCAGTTCCTTTACAATCACAGGCTCAAGAGTAATCTCTTCTGCTGCTAGTACCAAGGTGCACCTGCAATACTGCCAGAATTCTAAAATTATTCAGAGTATTAAAAAACAAAACAAAAAACTTCTGCTAAGGGTGCATCTGGCATATTCAAACAACAACGTTGTACCTGGATGTACCTGTAACACTAAGCAGCCATCACTGTAACCAAGTTCACCAACTGCAAAAGGAGAAGTACGCTCGTAAATAATACTTGTTTCAGATAATTCACTACATAACTTTCTAAATTAAAGTATACTATCGACTATGGATGTACACTGCTAGAATGTACAATTTTCTATAAAGAACTATCAAGTCCAGTACCCTGCCTCCCATGTAACCTGTGTCTGATGCTTTAGAGGAAGACTGTAACTGCATAATAAAACTTTCCAGTTGTGCAATATGCATGCTGCTGGAGAGCTGGGATATTTCTCTCAGGCATAAAAAAGCAGAACACTGGACAAAGACAACCCTTTGACCTTCAAGAGCTTTTCTTTGTCAAATGCAAAGAGTAAGACAAACACATAAATGACCCTGACAAATAATTAAAGCTATGTACAAAATTTTGACTTTTAAAACAAGACATTATAGAACAGGTGAAAAAACCACACACAAATGCAAAGAAAGGAAGGCACACTGAACTCAGAAATGACAAGAGAGCATCAATTCATACAACCAACCTGTGAATTCCTTCACACACACGAAAAAAATCCCAAAACTCTAATGAGATTAAAATTCTGTCAGATTTCACAGGGAACTTGGTACGCCACTCGAAATTCTCTTCTAGCAGAAGGAACTTAAGACTGAGTTTAGATATGTTTGTAGCTGATCAACAAACTTTGATGTGACCTCTCAAATATCACACAAGTTAATAAAACTGTCAAGGAATTAGAAGCTTTCTTGCCCATGCAGTCTTAAAAAAAACAACCAACCAACCAAACAAAAAATAGACAAAAAAGGTGTGGTGTTTATATCCCTTGAGATGAACTGATATATCTTGTGTATGCCAAACTGAGTGAATTAATGCATTACATACATTTCATTCTGGAGGAGCCATTTCAATGAGGAACGAAAGTAAGATAAGTATCTTGAAATATTAGGTTTACCTGCTAATAATGCACATATTAAGAGGCTTTAAAAAGTGTTATAAATGCCATTAATGAGTATAGGCACCAGACCAGAATACTTATAAATTCAAAATTGGCATGTCACTCAGACTCTAATCAATTTCAAGAGGCACTGTGAAAGGTGGTGATGCTGCTATGCAGTAATTACTACTACAGTAGAATGAAATAGTGTTATCTAAATGAATACTTGCTCTATATTAATTCCCTTTAGTTAGACAAGTACATGAAGTATGCAGAAAAAGTTCTATTAGTCTATAAAAGGCGTTAGTGTTAAGAATGCAAAGTACTTGCATCTTCAATTTTATAAACTTCACAAAAGGTGCAAATGATTTAATGCTTCCCAGGCTCACATAGGCAGGTCAGTACTGTTATGTCTAGTTTTCCTAGAAGTACCATCATCTCGGGGCAGTGCTTTTTGCAAGCTTGACATAGCAGCAGTTCTTTCAATGTCTATCACAGCATACAGCTCTGTGCGCCTGGTTGGAGTTTGCGGAAGTGGAGTGGTGGGGGTTTTTGGAGTCTGAGGGTTGTCGGAGTCACTACCACCTTCCAAGTCAACCTGTATGTAGTTGAGCTGCCTGTGTTCTAAACTTGGACGCCTAATGTCAAAGTTAAAGACTGTTGGGGTACAGTCCCGACGTCGTGTAAATTCTACTTTATGAGCACTTGCTGGTACTGTTACATTCTCTGTATTGACATAATTATGCATTGGATCTAGGTTATTGTGGTAGCCATTCAGAGATGGGGTCTTTGGTCCTAAACTGTCATCTTCATCTCTACTCAGCTTGCGGGCTTCCCAAACAGGAGGCAAGGATGGCAAGTTCTCATAGTTCAACAGCGCAGTTCTCCTCTGAGCAGAGTTGTTAATGTTCTGGGTGTCTGAGGTACTGGTTGATGTCAAACGACCTCTCCTGACCCCTGAGGCACTAGGGATTGATAACCTATTTATATTTTCATACACCAATTTATTACCAGATGGTGTTTCTCTACGTTCATCACTGTCGTACCCAGTGTCCCATTCAGTGTTGTTTGTGGTGCTGCCGCTAACTTGGTCTCTCCCAAGTTGCTCCAGTTTCTCTCTTTCCATTAACTGCCTTTGAACAGGTGTTGGTCCTAAAACAAACTTGACTCCTTCAGGCTCCAGGAGAACCTGAGCATCTCTGTCATCAGTACACGTCTGATCTTCTTTCACTTTAGTTGGTTCAGTGTTTGAAAGCTTTGATTCCAGTGGTGCATGCACACTTGATCGATTTTTTCTTTCCTCTTGCACTCCAGTAGTGTTGACATAAGTGTGCACCTGAAAGGGGGGGAAAAAAAAAAAAAAGGACATTCAGATGCTACTTGTGCTTTGTTTTCCCCTCCAAATTTCCTTCCTTCTTAACTCCTCACTATGCTAATCCAAATACCTGAAAACCAAATCTGGTGACAGCACCTGTTTAAGAGCAAAGGTTATCTTTCTGCCATTTTGCAAAACTGTGCTCAGTTTGAGATTTTTCTCCTGAATTTTTGCTCTTGGTTTGTTAATGCTACTCTAACAAAACAACAGAATTTTTTCACTAAAAGAACAGTCCATTCTTTCTTCACACAGCCTCCTAATAGCAGAAACTGAAGTAGAAAACCACACAATTCCATATGAACTGTGGCACTCCACATTAGAAAGGAGTGGGAGATGGCACCAGATGCCACTAAGGCAGGAATACATCACTAGGTTATTCCTTCGAGTTCCCACAGTAGATCAACCCAAGGCTAAACAGGAAAGACTGGAGGAATGGATTCCTTGTCTAAATTTTAATTCTGTATCTGAATGCACAAACAGCAGAAGTAGTATTTTACAGCAGCAGCCATCTAGCCTTCCCAACTTCTCTGTCAAGGTTTACACGCCGAAGTGTTTTTTTACAGCTCACTCAATTCCTACACTGATTCTTTAAACTCATTTACTCTTCAATAACGCCAACAATAACACTTCTATGGGGGCTCCTAACAAATCCTTTCCCACAAGACAGTTCACTGCACTTTGCTCTGGTTACCTTCACTGGTTCCTAACAGTTTCTTGTTGCAGATTAAAATCTTAAACCACGTTACATGTTATTAAATTTGACTAACATTTTCATCAGCAACCTGAATGAGACACACACCCCCTCTGAAACTTTTCAGTCTATCCCAGAGTGGTAGGTTTGCCACTGAGAAGAATCTCAGCAGCCTGCAGAACTGTCCTCCATAGAAACCTCATGAAGTTCAGCAACAGGAAATAAAAAGTTCAGTGCCTGATATGGAACACCACCAACAGTACAGACTAGGCACAAACTGACTTGAAAACAGTCTTCCGGAAAAGTACCAGGGCTCCAGGTGGATTGTAAATTCGATGCAAGTCAGCAGTGTGCCCCTGCAGCAATGAAAATCAAGTGTGTACTGGTTGGTGCTTACTTAAAGCACAGCCAGGAGCTAAAGGAAAGTTAATACCATAAATTCAGCACTTGTGAGACTGAATCTGGGCTCCCTGGTACAAAACAGACATCACCATACTGGAACAAGTCCAGTGGAGGGCCATGATTAGAGGGCTAGAGTATGTGACATAAGGAAAGGCTGAGAGCACTGCCCTGGTTCAGTCCTAAGAGAAGGCCCAGAAACTACCTAATAGCTGTTTTCAATAGATAAAGAAAACAGAGCCAGATCCTTCTTGGCAATGTTCATCAAAAGGCTGAGGGGCAATGGACACCAGCTGTAGCAAGTAAAAAAATCTGATAACATATTAGGGAGAAACGTTTTCACAATAAAGGCAGTAAAAAGGTTGGAACACATGGCTCAGAGACACTGTGAAATCTCCTTGCTTGGAGTATTCAAAGCATGACAGGACAAAGCTCTGCACAGCCACCTCAAAATCACCTTCCAAATAACTCCATGACTTCTATTTGCCAAATAGAAGACTTACAAAAGGAGCTTTTTGACCAGCACCTCTCATTATAAAGTACAATTTATGTGTTACTGAAATTCTTGAAAAAGAGTGTTATGCACATATATACTTTCAATGTCTATTTGTATATGAATAGGAAGAACAACTTAGAATAATTTTTTTCTTCAGCATGCTATCCTACAAAGTACCATTTTAAAATGGCAAACATTTTTCCTGAGGTACATATAGTAAAAACACATTACACCTGACACTGAAAAATACAAAAGAGAGCCTACCAAATAAGCATTAGAAAAAATCTGAATCAATGAAGAATCTAAATTATATGAGGGGGGAAAAATACCCACCTGCTCCTCTGCTACAAGTAAAGGATGTGTGGATTCTTCACCGACAGAGGGGAGGCGTGCACTTCCGACAGAAGGATGTCTGCTGGAAGGATGTGATGAAGCATCTCCAAAAGACGGGTATCTAGGATAGCCATTAGGTAAACTTTGTGCATTGAACCCAGGAGCTGATTCAAAGAGAAAACAAGCAGAGCCATATTAAAATAGAAGAACATTTTACTGCATATGAGTAAGATGCTTTGTATCTTCATTTTCAATTTTCAAAAGAGAAATTAAAGTATGTACAAGAGTATTAAATATTCACGAGACTCAATTTTGCTGGAGGGAAAGAAAAGGAAAGCAAATTACAGCGTAGAGCATCTCAGTATTTACTGGGAAACGTGTGTGAAGCAACCACTGAAATCTAGGTATGTTACACATCCTAGTATTCCCAGAAAACTCCTTATCCAAATTTCTCTCTCATTTACTGAAGCTTCCATTAATCTGAAATCATCAGTAATCCGGAATTCCTAGTTTCAAATATCAAGCCATCTGCCTTGAGATTACTTCAAATCCCGTTATATTTTCACTCTACTCGTCCATCTATTCACAGCAAGATTCCAAACCCGCTGTAGATGTGATATTAGCTTTTCTCTCTTTTCCCCCCTAATAAAAAGGTTGGAATACT
Organism: Urocolius indicus; assembly: GCA_013401255.1. Taxonomy (NCBI): domain Eukaryota; kingdom Metazoa; phylum Chordata; class Aves; order Coliiformes; family Coliidae; genus Urocolius; species Urocolius indicus. Next base: position 372,090 of record WBNH01005791.1, read on the forward strand.
GCCCAACAGGATCACTTCTCAGAAACGCTACAAGTAAAATATAGTGATATAAATCAGTGATTAGTGATAAAACAATTCAATGGTGTATTCATAAGTGTTCTTCTGCAACAACTAAGTTCCCAAAACTTCTTTCTTAAAGTTGAAGAACTTGACTATGCAGTTTTGCTCCCAAGACTTAGGATTCTCAAAACGGAATTCTTAGCAAATACCTCAAGAGAATGCATTACTGTTAATTAGCCTCTTAACTTTAAATGAGCTTTCTTTTTAATTACTTAATGATTTAATGCAAATTAAATGCTATTTTCAGCTAGTTACCATATTACACTCAGGTATGTCATCTGCCAGCGTAACCGTACTTACTGGTAGGTGTTCGAGGGGTTCTTGGAGCTTCCAACTCAGTTTGATGATTATTCCTTTCTACTACTGGTTCTTCTACAACATTTATGCTATTATTCTGCATTATCTCTTGCAACATATTAAATAGCTCTTCTGCACGGGCACATTTAAAGGCAAAGATTCCTATAAACACACAAGGAAAAAAATCAAAATCCTTTAACATAAGAAACATGCCTTACAATGTATGTAACTTTGAAACAAGAGAACTGAAATCCATGTAATGGATACCTGTTAAAGAAGCAAAAATGTTAAGACATTTTTATTGCACCAAACCACACAAAATTACTGAAGGTATTTATCTAACAGAAGATTGGATTCCCATGCACCAAAAGTTCAATTACAACAGAAAACTGATTCAGTTAAGAGCAAAACTAAGTTTACAGTGCTAAATAAGTGATAAAACAAAAAATACCAACCACAAAACAGAGCAAGATTTTTTCCTTCTCTGAGTTGATAAAAAGGATACCTGTTAAGAAAAGATGTTTTTTTAAAACACTAAATCAAACTACTGAGGTGCTACAAGGTCCTATTTTTTAAACCATATTTGCATGAAATTACCATACAATAAGATACCTGCACAACAGGGAAGAAGGACTTAAACACTGGGAAAAAGTTTAGTTTCTTTAAAAAGATTAATATGAAAAGCTAGTAAGACAAACTGTGTGAAACGGACAGTAACAAACCAATCGCTTTAGGCTAAAGGATAGACACAGAACACAAAGTTAGCAGCAATACCCTGTTATTTTGCTTGTGTATTGTGCCACTTTGCCTTTAAACAGCAGGGAGAACCCCAACTTACCCTCACCAGCAAAGTCCCAGCTTTGGATTATTCTTCCATTGAAAGCATGAAGTTAAAGTTGACATGCTTGTTAAACGTGGGGTGCAGGTGCTCTTTTTTTTTTTCTTTTTTTTTTTTTTTTTTAAAGTAAAACACTCTTTACTAAAAAGTACCTACCTAAATAGCTACTTCTATAAGTGTAATTATGTTACTATGCTGCCAATTACTAGCATCTTATATTTATTTGAGGACACAGAACTGTGTCAGATCTACGAGAAATGCTCCACGTGGCAGAAGTTCACAAAAAAAACCCAGCTGGGAATACACCAAATGGGCTAAGAGGAATGACACTCAACAATTAATATTCAGCTGGTACAGCGAAGAAGCTTCATGCTTGCAGCATAGCAGCTGTAGAGCTGCTTCTAGCACATTTCTCCAACCTATTATCGAGCTCAAGTACAATAATCCATGTTTAATTTTTCATGTATTTCTTCAAATTCACATTGGATACTTAAATCTTAATGGATACAAAATAAAGAAAATTATCTAGATTCACAAGTTTTTAAAAGCTCTCATTAAGTTTCTGAGAAATTCAGCTGCCTTGGCCCCTTTGTTTAAAAGAAGTGCTTCAAATTGCTGATTCCTTAGAAGATGAGGTGAACTGGCACTGAAACTGCATGCAAAAACAACTTGATAAAACCTTGATTTGTATTAAATACATTCACATTAGCGTAGGCTGTCATTGCACAATATGGTGACATACCAGCTCCTTCAAGTTTTCTATCCTGTATTATCTATTAGCTTTGTTCCTACAACATGTCTTTAGGGTTTGTAATAACCTAGCAAAAAATCAACGTTTTGCCATCCGTGCATTCTGACAGCTTATGAATAGACATCATTTGGGATTAAATAGAAAACACAAACAAGAATATTGACTAATGTAACCAGTAAAAACTGCTGTGCAGCAATCAAGGTATTCTCAAATGAAAAGCTGCTTGATAATCTCACCAAACGAAGATGAAATTTTGCAACTGTGCCCACAAAACCCAGTATAGGTTTGGGGAACAATGCGCCATTGCAAAACAGCAGCAAAGAGACATCTTCTGCCTGATCCTTATTTTTCTCAATATTTCCAGTATTGTACTATTACGTAAGGAAGGTAAAAAACAAAAGAGGGAGGAAAGGGTTGCTGCTCACACAGCCTGCCTAATCTTCTCTATTTAAAAAGAAGATAAATTAGGAAGGAATCTGAGAAGTCAATTAGGCTCAGTGGAAAATTTTGTAGACTTGCTAATAGGCCATAGAGAAGAACCTTCAAAATAGTATTTTCAATTGTGTTTTATTGGTGTCTATTTTACATGTTTAGAAGAAGCAGTAAATTCAACCTGCTAAATCAATTACAGTGATTTTCTTCAGAATAAAGTTTCTTTCTTTCTCTCTTTCTTCTGTCTGAGAATTTAGTTCAGTATGAGGAATACTTTAGTATTTGAAAACATTGGGTAATGAACTGAGAATACTTTCTAAAGTTTTTTTGTTTTTTTTTTTTAAACCTGTCAGCCCTTACCTCTGCGTGGACAAGGAAGATTGACCAGCTTGTTTATTTATGATCGAGTTCTTTCACCTTCCTGATGTTTTACAGTTAAATTTAAAATAATAATAATAATAATTTTCAATTACTAAATACCATTATTGATAAAAACACCTGTAAATGCTAAAAAGCTGTAAGAAAATTCAAATGCAACTTAATTTCACAATACATAAGAATTCTATCTACACACAGCTACATCCCTGTAGGAAGATGCAAAATGAGGCTGAGACGTCAACCAAAAACAGCTGTGCCCTTGGGAGCTGCTGCAGGGAGCAGAGAAAAAAGCCTACATCTTCTCACTGGAAGCCACCCTTGGCCAAGGCAGGCATGATCTGNAGAATTTAGTTCAGTATGAGGAATACTTTAGTATTTGAAAACATTGGGTAATGAACTGAGAATACTTTCTAAAGTTTTTTTGTTTTTTTTTTTTAAACCTGTCAGCCCTTACCTCTGCGTGGACAAGGAAGATTGACCAGCTTGTTTATTTATGATCGAGTTCTTTCACCTTCCTGATGTTTTACAGTTAAATTTAAAATAATAATAATAATAATTTTCAATTACTAAATACCATTATTGATAAAAACACCTGTAAATGCTAAAAAGCTGTAAGAAAATTCAAATGCAACTTAATTTCACAATACATAAGAATTCTATCTACACACAGCTACATCCCTGTAGGAAGATGCAAAATGAGGCTGAGACGTCAACCAAAAACAGCTGTGCCCTTGGGAGCTGCTGCAGGGAGCAGAGAAAAAAGCCTACATCTTCTCACTGGAAGCCACCCTTGGCCAAGGCAGGCATGATCTGGGAACTGGAAAGGTAACCATCTTTTCCCAGTTCAAGACACACAGAAAATAACTAGGCATAGCTGGAATTTACACACTTCATACAAAAATGTGTTAAAAATTGAGAACAATGACATTGACACAAATGAAAGTGGCATTTGATTTAGGAAAAGGATGAAACACAAGTGTGTTACTGGAGACAATAATAGGGTAGGGATTATCCAGTTCATACCAGTGCTCCAGTCTTTTAAAATCTAAAAATGCCAAATTCTTTGAATTCTGAGGAGACTCCTCCACAGTTCCAGGTTCACTACAGCTCCCTGAAAGTCAAGGCAACCTCTTAGGTAGGAGAATTTCCCTGTTAAAACCACCTCCTAAGTTACCAGAAGTATCCGTACAAACAGTCACAAGGTGCTCCAGATGTAGCATGACAAGAACCATCATCTGCAACACAAATCCTCATTTTACCATAAGGTCACTCCCTATAAAGTAACTTACTTTTTTTTCCCCAGAAACCACATTCCCGTATTAAACCGTAGTCTTTATAACCCCTGCCGAATGACAGGTTAATATACCTTTTTAAAACAAAATGGTCTTCCAACATGAAATGAATTTCTGAAAAGCTTTACATAGAAAAAATTTCACATACCTTGTCCAGTTTGACACCTTCGGCCACTTTCAAAGGAGAAAAGATTTGAGTCGTAGCCATAGCGACGGAGACAGAGGTAGTGCCATTTTACAGAGTCCCTTTTACGGGTGTACAAAATTAGTTCTGTATCTGTAAGTTCCATTATGCCAGAACCCAGTTCGTTACCGTCATCATCCACATTAATAACCTATAAAACCGAAGTTGAATAGTGTTAGGAATAGGTAAGAACTCTTTTGAGCACCGATACCAGTACTACTGATGCTTGACTGACGTGTTCCATTTGCTCTGTCATACTAGTTACTATCCTTGAGGTAGAAGTTTGAAAAACCTTTAAACTTCACCAAACCAGTTCCTTTGCTCCCGCAACCCCGAGTAAAAATAATACCTATTTTAAATCAAGATTAATGACACTGCATAACATTATCATCCAATCTGAGGAGAAAATTAAAACAGAAGAGATTCGTAAGTTTATTGGCTTTATGTACACATTTTATTATTTCACAGAATCATAGAATGGCAGGGTTGGAAGGGACCTTTAGAGATCATCTAGTCCAACCTCCCTGCTAAAGCAGGTCAATCTAGATCAGGTCGCATAGGAACATGTCCAGGCAGGTCTTGAAGACCTCCAAGGAAGGAGACTCCGCACCCTCCCTGGGCAGCCTGTGCCAGGGCTCCCTCACCCTCACAGTAAAATAGTTTCTTCTTAAGTGGAACTTTTTGTGTTCCAGCTTCATCCCATTACCCCTTGTTCTGTTGCTAGATACCACAGAAAAAAAGGCTGCCCCAACCTCCTGACACCCACCATTTAGATATTTGCATACCTCAGATAATGGAATCTTTCAGAGACTTGTTTGTAAAAAGAAATATTTGCTTTGTCATATAACCCCACTTACAGTGTGAAAAGGAATGAAAAAGGATAAGGGGCTCCAAGATAAAGCTTCCTTCACATAGCTGTATATCCTTGCACTGTGCTGAATCACCAGACTGTTTTAAGGGTTTTTTTAAAAAGTCATCAAATAATGCAAATACCCTACGGTTATCTTGCAAGTGTACAAAGTTTAAACTCTTATTCTTTCTTCTCTCAAACCAGCTGGAAGTCATCTGCATCCTTTACAGAATTCAGACATTGTATATTTTCCTCTGCATGTGTTTTACCTCTCAACACTGTTTTCAGTGGGATTCTGAGTCAATAAAACGACTACCAAAAAGTCTTCCTGATGGCATCAATTAATGCTACTCCTTAAAGAGACATTTTCAACTTGAAATCTAGTCGAGTGAAAAGAATTAGGAATAGTTTCATCTGACACTGAGGCTTATGCCAACTTTCTTCATTTTGCAAATTACATTCTTTCATCTCCCTCCTGCTGCTAAATCAGCAACCCACACAAACAACAGAGAAATTCTACAAGGAGAAGAATAGGAACTAGTTACACAAAGTGATGTCAAACACATAAAAAGCAAGAAAGAAGAAAAATATTTTATCCTTCAGCTTTTCCTACTGATAATATTAAACACTTCCAGAAATTCCCATGACTTTAAAGCTCATTTCAGTGTTACCCTAAGGCAATGCATGAATCATTTTTCACTATGGAAGCACTACATTCCTTTGCCAACTCACAGAGACAATTTGGAGCACAGAAACAAATCTGACTTGTGTGACCATATGAAGGTTATGTTTAAAGCCACAGACTTTGGCAGCTTCATGTTAAGCATGTTAAGCACATGAACAAGTGTTCACAAGATATGAAGCATGTTTATGAATAAAATTTCAAGTAAAGGACAAATGTTTGCAAAATGGTATCATCGGTAGTGATCTACAAGCAAAGTCAGCGGTTCTAAAATTTTCCACTGCTGACCCCACATTCAGTTTCACAATAACACTTCTCCATTAGCTCTTCCCTTATGCTTACTATTCACTAACTTCCATAGGCTCTGAGAGGCAACAATGCTTACTTGGGCCCTAGCAACCGAAGATCAAAAGCGCAGGGCTTCTTCTTGTTCCTGAAGATCAAAACTCTCATTTAAGAAGTCTGTCGTGTCTAGAGAATTCCTATCACTGCGGGACAGGTAAGAGAGGATTTTTCAAATGGGCAACAGAACTCTGTAGCCACAGACACCAGCAACTGTACAGCCTACTCTGCAAAAAGCAACAAAATAATTCACAGCATATCATGTCAGTCGCTTACCTTAAACTTGTTTCGATGGTTATCTGGGACAGTTTCTTTATCTGGACAGCTACAACAGCTACCCATGACTTCTTTAGAAGACCATGTGATCTCTAAAAGGGAAAAAAAAAAAAAACCCAAAACACCACAATGATCATTTAGTTGAAGTGAAAATAGTGGCATTAACAAAACTCGAAACAAGTTGCTCTCTGAAATTACAGTTCTTCACAATGAATTTTGCAGTCATAATATATAATCAACACAAATATTACAAGTATTTTTAAACAGTTAAACTAGATCAGGCAATGAGTGACACCACCGAGCTGTTGGAAGTCCTACCAATAATTCTACTTAAGGTTACTATCAAACAGACCCATTTGGTTTGTCATCTTGATTCCCATGGTAGCAGGTTGGAGGAAAACAAAAACCAACTACTTACCAGGTGCAATTCTCATCTCCTAAACATGGGCCTATACGCACATCAACTACCTGGACTCAGGTTCTGTCTAAATGAGCACTCCCTGGCTCTAGCACTGAGCATAGCCCTGGTACCGCCCCTACAAGCCCTGGGCTGCAGGAGGTTACCAGGCACAGGCAACACAAAGAGCCCACATGGCAATCCTGAAAGGCTGCTCTGGCTTTGGCAGCTCCGGGGCTGGCTTGCAACAGAGGGTGGAGGTGTTCCAGGCCTGGAGGCAGCCCTATGTTGGCAGCTGTGCAGTCAGGCTCTTTGCTTCCACTTTTAAAAACTTCCCAAATAGCAATGTACATAAAACTATGCAATCAAAGTCAAGGGAAGGAAAAAAAACCTACATTCAACACAAATATTTTTATACTACTTTTTTTTTGTTTCTATTAAGTTCCATTTGGATTAAACTGTGTTACATAGACTACTTCATTTGCTATAAAACAGTAAAATATCCAACAGAACAGCACGGTTAAATGAAAGAAACAAAAAAGAAATACTTGCTATTTTGTGTATTTTTATTTAAAGATTTTTTTTTTTAATGTGTAGTAAGCTTCCCAAAATGATACCTCATATATCACAAATGTGATAAAATATTCATAGAATCAAGCCTCAACTTGCTTCTCCTCCCTCTACCACCTTGCAGAGAGTGGTAAATCTCGTATTTCTTAAATACAAGAAAGTCAGACAAAAGAAAACCCATTTACATCATCTTGATATTGGATAAGAACTAAACTTTCTACTACACAAATGAAAGGTGGGGCAAAATCCTGGGAGAGACCTGGTCAATCAACAATAAATATGACATTAGGAATCAAGAAGATAGAAAGACAACTGCTTAATAACTTTGCCTAACTAAATGGAAAAAAATAAAAATCACAGCACCTTAAGAAAACCAGGACTTGCTTTCTCCACAGGCATTTTTATTAGCATGCAGCAGTAGTATCCAAGCAGCACTTCAGCACACTGAGAAATAAGGTGCAAGGAATACAAAGAAAGGCATCTCACTCTTCCCCTCTTCTTGACTAGAAAAGCCACTCAAAAGAGATACTGCTACTCTAGAGACTGTATAAATTCAGGGAAATCTGCCACCAAACCCTTACAGAGGTGAAAAAGAGAACTTAACAGAAAGGCTAACAATACAGCTTGGATTAACCAAGTAAGAAAGAGGCAGAGCACCAGACGTGGTCAAAATCACAAATTCTCTAATGTCATTTCTGGCCATAACATGAAAACACACATTAGTCTGACAGACCTTTTTTAACTCAACATGAAACCGGGGGGGCTGGCTGTTTGCTTCTACTGTTGCAGACGGAAGCTAGGCTACCCTCAACTGTTTTTTTTAGCTAGTGAACAGAAGTCACAAATTTTATTAATCAGGCCTGTCACTCTCAATTACAGACTGCTTTTAAAAGTCTTCACACATACACACATGCATTGTTATTTTAACTATTCTGGTTTTTTGCTTATGAATTCTGCCTGTTTTGTTTATAAAGAGAGATCTAGGTAATAACACCTATTACTAACTTCTTACCCTGGCACCTCACGATGCCTCACTACACTAGTGTTCATGTATTGGGTCTTGTTAGCCTACAGATACTATCTTATTTATTCTGTGAATTCACTACTCAAAAGAAAAATAGATGACAATAGCTTCAATGCAGACTAATAATGCATACATAAATCTGCAGCAAAGGTTTTCAGGCTCTGGCCCTTTCAGCAGTCATAGCAGCCTTCAGGCACAAAGCCCACCTTAGACCTCTTCAAACATTCTGACAAGGTGAAAGTAAAACCATACAGCAACATGCTGTTACAGTATCATGACTTTCTTTGAATTCAGCATAAAATCAAATCCGTTTGAGGCAGATCACAAAATCATAGAATGGCAGAGCTGGAAGGGACTTTAGAGATCATCTAGTTCAATGCCCCTGCAGAAGAAGGTCCACCTAGATCAGGTCACACAGGAACATGTCCAGGCAGGTCTTGAAGACCTCCAAAGAAGGAGACTCCGCAACCCCTCTGGGCAGCCTGTGCCAGGGCTCCCTCACCCTCACAGTGAAATAGTTTTTTCTTACATTTAAATGAAACTTTTTGTGTTCCAGCTTCATTTCATTACCCCTTGTCCTGTTGCTAGATACAATAGAAAAAACGGATGCTCCAACCTCCTGACACCCACCATTTAGATATTTCTAAGTATTAATAAGATCCCTCTTCAGTCTTCTCTTTTCTAGACTAAACAGCCCCAGTTCCTGCAGCCATGCAAACTTAAAAAAACAAAATTAACCCATCCCTTAATTGCAAGGTAGTTTGGCAAATCTCATTACAGATGCAAGCAGAAAGCTGCAATATACAAATACATATGCAGTATGGCCACTGTACCTTAAGAACAACAAAGGAAGGGGATGTAATCAGTTATCATACAAGCTCATTATTTTGTCTCCAATATTCCAATACTAATACTTGAGAAAACCAAGAACTACAAGAGATGTGAACCAAAGCTGAGGAAGAAATGAAACAGCTGGGGAGCTGGGATAATTAAAAATCACTCACCTAGATTTGGCCATTAATATTCCCAGCCTCTGCTGCAGCATCGGGGCTTCTGTCATACTCAAAGTGTCATGCTGTCTTGTCACAGAACTAACCATTTGACCTAAAACTAGAAAAGTACACAAAAATGTAATATTTTTCCATTTTAAGATGCCAGTTAGTAAACTAACAAAAATACACATAATTTTAAAAATTATTATTTTAGCAGTATTATGTGAAGCGAGGTCTTCATGGCCACAAAGGATGCATCTTAAGTGGAGTTTTAGACAAGGGATTGATCTCTTAGAGCTTCTCCTGCATTTCAGTTTCTAGCTGGGTCTTGGAAGAAAATAATCTAGTGTTCTTTTCTGCAGCATAATCTGCCACACTGGGGACTCTATTCATTCTCCACTCACTCCTTACTCAATTTGGTGTGTGGAAGTGACAGATGTAGAGCTCCCGTTATCCTTGGCACATACCAAACTAAACCACAGCAGACAAACAGAAGAACACACCTAACTTACTCTGTTTAACTCTCTCTTGCTTATTCCACTGAACATACACAAATGCTGACTTTTGTGGCTAACATATCACTCCTTTCTCTTGATTCTTTCTTCATGATGTTAACCATAAATTGCGTGCTTTCACTTCACCTCTGCCCCCTGAATTAGATACTAGCTATCTACTCACATTTAACACCAAGAACTCAACTGCTGCTTCCATCAGTTGGCTGCCTCCATTCTCTGCTTGTAAAATTGTCAAATAAGCTCTTGATGTTTCATTTGACTCTGCTTCTTACTCAATAGAAAGGTTAAATTCTCAGAAACAATACTATATTACTAGCCTTTCTTATCAGCCTACACAAATTTGTTTGAGGTCACCTCAGCTCTGCTTATCAATACTGTTAACAATAGTTTGTATTCGTCTGCTGTCCTGCACCTTGCACCTAAATTAAAGCATTTTGGGAACCCAAAGCACTCTTCTTTTTTTTGCATAGAATCAAGTGTAATGTAGTCCCAAACTCATCTCAGGTCCTAAGCATCACGTTAACAGTTGCAGAATACACTTGACTGTGGAGGAACTGTGCAAACAAATTCAGAAATTCAATTAGTAAATACAAAATAATGCACCTATCAAAAGAACTTTTCAATCATGTAGTCACACAGTTGAATGAAAACATTAGCTTAATAGCCATCATAAAGCAAATGAAACAGATTTGTTCATTAAAAAAACAAAAGAAACAAACCAAAACCACAACTTTATTGTATGAACCATGGTGCACCCACAGATGTTGTAATGAATGTAACTGACTCCCCTTGACAAAAAAAGATGAGTAAAACCAGAAATGTGCTACTTGCACTGTTCAGTCTGGAAAAGGGGACAACACACGGTACAAAAAAAGTACAGAATTACAAGTGACATGGAGAGGATAAATAAAGCACAACTATGCAGTTATATAGTTAAAATTTTGTGATCCACAACATTTTGTGGGAATGAGTTCCAAAACTTTAGAGATTCTAAAAGTAACTGGACAAATACAAACTCCATTAAGAGTTTTTAAACTCAAGGATGTCATATCTGGCCCAAAAAGTCTCTAAACTGTAAACATTTAGAAAGATCTTAGGGAATGGTCATACAATGTTCCTTCTTACTATTGCTTTCTCTATATATTTTCTACTGGCTTCCAGAATTCACTGTCAGAAACAGGATACTCAACCAAGTGATACTTCAAATCTGACCCAATAAATTCATTCTCGTTAACATAAAAGGATGACACAGACTCAGCATCAATTTTTGAGTGTCATAAGACATTAAAAAAGAGAAATAATTAGCAACTTGTATTTAACTGCAAACTAAAACCTACATTCCACAAAGGAACAGAAAGATACACTTATTGAACTGCTTGACAGATATGTATTTTTGCTAAACAAAGACATATGCTAAACAAAGATTTTTCTGTTGTGCATAACTGCTATTTAGTATCAGGAACTTGCAGTAAGTCACATACCCTTCCTGTAATTTGTTTGCCCTTTAGCTGTAAGTTTTCTTGATCTTGGACAAAATTTTACACATCTGTACTCAAGACCTACCCTTCTCCAACATGCACAAGCTCTGGTTCTGTGATGGTCCTACCCAATCTAGCTGGTATTATTTGAATATGCTTTTTTTGGTCATGATAGATTTTTGTTGATTTAGCACACCAAAACATCTCAGCAGAGCATCTAGCAAGTGCCAGAGCCAGCTGCAGACAGAATCTCAGCCTTAGTCACCTCTGACCAGTTTTCAGAAAACTTAATCCCTTCACTGTTACAAGGATTTACTTAGTTTACCAAATTCCCTACTAAAATCTTAGGACAGAAGAGGGAGCAGAGAGTCTGACCCACATATTCTGGTGGAAACTTACATAGTCATTAGAAAAATAATAACATTATACATTTTCACAGGCAAACTATATTACAGGCTACGCTGAAGGACTCAAGGGGTTGGATGCAAAATGGCAATGCTTGTGCCATCCCACCAAACATGGAAACGTCAGGGCACCCTGCCATTCTATGATTCTGTGAAATGCTCCTCAGCTGTGTGCCAGGATGAGAGTAAGAAGGCTGACTACACCAAGGGACTGTCTATCCCTGGATGGGTACAAGAAGATCCTCCAGAGTAACCTGAACGCTTCAGTAAATCCCTGCATTGCCTGTACACCAATGCATGTAGCACAGGGAATAAGCAGGAGGAACCGGAGATATGGGTGAAGATGCAGGGCCATGATCTCATTGCTGTTACTGAGACGTGATGGGACAGCTCCCATAACTGGAGCACAACCATGAATGGCTATGTGCTATTTAGGAAAGATAGGCAAAGGTGAGGGGGCGTGGAGTTGCTCTCTATGTGAGAGAGCAATTAGAGTGCATTGAGTTCTGCCCTGTGGGAATGAAGGGCATGTACAAAGTTTATGGGTAAGAATTAAGGGGCAGAGTAATGTCGGTGATACTGTTGTGAGAGTTTACTACAGGCCACCTGATCAGGAAGAAGTAATTTTCAGGAGTCAACATGGATTGAACAAGGGGAAATCCTGCCTGATAGCCTTCTACAATGGCACGACTGGCTAGGAAGACAAAAGGAGAACAGTGGATGTCATCCACCTTGACTTCAGCAAGGCTTTTGACATCATCTCCCATAATATTCTCAAAGGAAAGCTTAGGAAGTGTGGCTTGGATGAGTGCATGGTGAGGTGGGTCAAGAGCTGGCTGAGTGACAGAGCTCAGAGGGTGATGATCAATGGAGATGAGTCCAGTTGGAGGCCTGTGGCCAGTGGAGTTCCACGGGGATCACTTCTGGGGCCAGTCTTGTTCAACATCTTCATCAACGACCTGGATGAGGGGACAGAGTGTAACCTCAGCAAGTTCCCTGATGACACCAAACTGGGAGGACTGGCTGATTCCCCAGAAGGATGTGCTGCCATTCAACGAGATCTCAACCAGCTTGAGAGTTGAGCAGAGAGGAACCTCATGAGATTCAACAAGGACAAGTGCAGAGTCTGGAACCTGGGGAAGAACAACCCCATGCACCAGTACAGGCTGTGGGTTGACCTGCTGGAGAGCAGCTCTGCAGAGTGGGATTTGGTTGATAACAAACTATACACAAGCCAGCAATGTGCCCTCGTGGCCAAGAAGGCATCCAACTGGAGTGCATCAAGAGTGTGGCCAGTAGGTCAAGGGAGGTTATCCTCCCCCTCTACCTTGGTATGGTCACATCTGGAGTACTGTGAGCAGTTCTGGGCTCTCCAGTTGAAGAGTGATAGAGAATTTCTGGAGAGAGTCCAGCAGAGGGCTACCAAGATAATCAGGGGATGAGGAAAGGCTGTGGGACCTGGGCCTGTTTAGCCTCAAGAAGAGAAGACTGAGAGGGGACCTCATCAACACTTGTGAATACCTAAAGGACAGGTGTCAACAGGATGGGGCCAGTCTTTTCTGTAGCATCCAGAGACAGGACAAAGGATGGGGCCAGTCTTTTCTGTAGCATCCAGAGACAGGACAAAGGGTAACGGGCATAAGCTGGAACACAGGAAATGCCACTTGAACATGTGGGGAAACTTCTTCCCTGAGAGGATGAGGGAGCACTGGAACAGGCTTCCCAGGGAGGATGTAGAGCCTCCTTTTCTGGAGGTTTTCAGAACCTGCCTGAACACATTCCTCTGTGATTTGATTGATGTGAACTTGCTTCTTCCAACCCCTACCATTCTGTGATTCTGTAATGCAGGTGTGTTTGCACTGCTATTTACCCTGATATTTTTCTAGCAAAGTTTTAAAACCTTCACGTGGTTTGGCTACCTAAAGCAGACTAGTCTGTTACCTGAGAATGATTCTTACATGATCTAAACCAAGTTTTTAATGGATAACAGAAAGCACAGAAATTCATAGCACTTACCTTCTTTTAAATGTAAAGCAATAACAAAATTCTCCAACGGTTGTTTCCCATTACAAATTGGCTGTTTACTCTGTTGGGGATTTTCTTAAATCTTCCCAGATTGCAAAATATTTACCCAAACTTAAACATACAAGGAGAAGTAGGTATTTTCAACAGTCACAACCCTAAAAGTTAATCTTCTCAGTTATGTCTACAATGCCAAATTTACGAGTTGTAATTTCCTCTTCATGAAGCATCAGTTGTGGTTGGGTGCAGTTGTGTAAGGAGGGAGAAGGGGATGCGTGTCCCTAATACATTCATTACTACACTGCAATTAACCCAGGCAAGGCAAACCAGGGCCAGCACTTACCTAAACCTTGTTAATGGGAGTGAAAGTTAGAAACTGACACAATTTCAGTAAGATTTACTGCTTGGCTTTGTAAAGTAAAATGTGTCTCTTTCTCTCATAGACTAAGCAGTGGCAATAAGTTAATGGCTGATCTCTCAAAAGTCTGTTAAGACATGCCATCAATGCAAACACAGTAGATTTACAAAAAAAAAAATTAGAGAACTCACATTTGAAAGCTTGTAGAAATCCTAACATTAGTAATTCTGAAATCTCCCCGGGTTGGGAATGATGAGAACAACATGAGGTCACTTTGTGTAAGAAAGGCCACACGGACAAGCTGCAATCATAGTCCTCCTTTCCCTCATGATAACTATTCACTCCATTAAAGTCAGCTCACAGTTGCAAAACTGACCTAAAAACTGGCATTTACTTAGTTCTGCATGCTATGGTTGCAGAATGATACATTAACTTCATGAGGTAATTTCTGTAAGCATTAATTCCTAGCACACACTTTCTAAACATCAGGGAAGGAAAAACTCCAAACCATAGCACACCTCAGAAGAGGTACAGAGAAGTAAAGGTGTCTTGTCTGTAAACCGATATTTTGCACGTGTTCTTTTCAAATGAAAAAGTAGCATTTCAAACCACTAGATGCCACAGTGTTAGATCCTCTATGTTTTGCTCTCAGACCTGTAAGTAGACAGCAGAAAATTTAACTGAAATGCATCAACATAATTATAAGGTGTTTTATACCACAAAACTGTAGTTTAAAAAAGATGACTAGGGCTTATCCCTCCTTCTGAAATTTTAACATCTAGAAAGCCCAATGAATACAATGAAGTCACTGGAGAGAGGTGCCTGGTAACAGGTTGTTAGCACTCAGACTGCCAAGCACTTGAACCTATCCATTCACTTATTATCAAGCACTTGATAATATTTTGATCATATCTAAATGATGGTTGGATACTGCACTTTGAGAAATGGTCTTGTGGTTGATAGAGCTGAGGCAAAGGCTGGACTCGATCTTAAAGGTCTCTTCCAGCTGAAATGATTCTATGGTTCCAAGTGATATAAACACACACACTGTAATTTTTTGCCTATAACATTCTTGTTACAGTCCAGTTCAGAAGACTGCCTCTACTTTTAAAGTGTCACCATCAACCACTTTAACTCAAAGACTGTTTAAAAAGATAATTAAAGGACATCATCCAAATTACTAGAACACTGCACTTCTCTGCACTTTTATTTCCTACTTTAACTTAGAATGTTTACTTAAAAAGGTAAAAAGACATATTATCAAATCTTCTACATTTAATATCAATTTATATGGAAACAAAGCAGTTACTATGAAAACCAAACCAACAGAAATGATGTGAGTTTTGGAAGTATATTACAATTGCAAACTCATTGGCAGATGGATAAACCAAAAGCAGGAGTATTTCACCCTCTTCACTCATTTCTTTAAATAATTCAATTTAGGACAGTGAGTAGAGTGATTTTTTTGAAATTGTTAATTATTTTTAAAACTGGAAACTGTCTGGCCCTTCTTTCTTCTTTTAATTCAATAACAATGGAAAGACGTAACCCCTCGTAGTTTAAACCCTGCTACTAACTAAAACACATTTCTCAAAACATGGTCCATAACCACTGTAAAGCCTGAACCATGGTTTACATAAGCTTGAAACAAATTAGTCAACCATGTTTTAGATCAACACTGCAATCAACCACTACAACTCAGAAAGCTCAAAAATTAAGTCCATTTATGATTTTTCACCTGCACAAGCACTGTACTACTTGGTGCTAATGGTTACTCTACACCACGGAATAATTTCACCTGCATAGAGTCCCCACAGAAATTAAGTACAGAGAGTATAAATCTGAGTGTTTCAGGTTGTACTTAGACAATTTCTAAGTAACTCATTACATGTTCTGCTTATAAACCCTGGTTGTCATTACAGCAAAGCAGCTTTAAATTTTCTGCACAAACCAAATTTTGGACGAAAGTCGAGGTCCTACAGGCATTTGAGACAGCAAAAAGACTAACAAACAGAGGAACCAACTTACCACATAGGAAAAATGTCGAGTAAAATAATGATTATTTTATTGCTATTTTATTCCTTCTAAAGGTAGGCGAAGAAGGCTGAAATGGTCCTTTTTGTTTTGCTGTTAGCCAAATCCTGCCCATCTCATAACTGGCTAATACAGCACATTACATGGATAACTGGTTTATCTGATGTGGTAAATCCTGTGTCTTCACAGTCATGATGTAATCCATGGTGGCAAATTCTATATGATTTAAGAATTCTGGTATCCTGCTTATGACTTAAAATAGCCAATACTTTGACCTTCTATTTATTTTGGCTAGCATATCTTCACTACCACAAAGACAAGTTCTTTCAATTGGAAAACAAAACTTAGGTTTCTGGAACACGAGACTCCCACGTCCCAGACCTCACATGCACATAAGAGATGTAGCATCAAAATAAAGCATTTGCCCTGAAGTAGCAATTACTGAGTGTGGTCAGCTCCAAGAGCCCAATGGTCACAAAAAGGACCTCTTCACTTTATAATTATTTGCAGAGAAAATATAAAGATTTCTGTACATCAGCAAAGACTGACTAATTCATCTCAATGTTTGGAGACAGAACAGACATACGAGGTGCCAGAGCTGGAATGTTCTTCCATGGAAACACAGCAGTTTGAAGGGATACGAGTGTTCAGCAGAACAGGAACAAACCCCCAAGAACTACAGCAAAGGGGGCATGAAATGCTCTCCTTGCCTGCTCATGCATGCTGTCATCCTTCAAATCAACTCCTTTTCTTTCAGGTGTTCTGAATGGCCCTTGTTTTGCACAGACTGACAAATGTCAGCCTTATCAACTTGTCCTTGTCCTTTCTCCACTTGGTAACAATTATTAAGAAAATAAATATTGAAGGTGTCTAAGTACCAGAAGTACTAGAAGGATGAAAAAGCTGAAGTGCTAACAAATTATAATAGAGTTAAAAATGACAAGGAAGGAGATCTAAGAAGAAACTAAACATGCTGAGAAAGAGTGCAGTGCTGCTGGCTGCAATTACGGAAAACAAACTCTGAATGATAGAGGTGAAGTTGCAAAACCTAGTTTGTAACTTTCCTAACAGTTTTACCTCAATATTTTTAGTAAATGAACGTTGTCAGACTTATGATTAAAATACAGTAATAAGTGTATGTTCTTTTTCTCTCTTTAGTCCTTTCCAAAGGAAAACAAAAAAAAAATTTAAAAAAAAGGGAAAAAAATGCAAAACTGGCAAACACAAGCTAAACTGTAAAGCCCTTCTGGCTCCTATGAAAACAAAATTATTGCAACCACACATAAAGGTTCAGCACATAAGATTGCCATTTAGGTACGCCCTCAGAACACTCTTTGAACATGCATTGAGGAGGCTGATGCAGGATCACACCAGGAACTCGCCCTCTCAGCAGCATTCCTCTGCCAGCACCTCCCGCCACTGCCAACTGCCTGCTCCTCACACTCAAAGGAGGCTTGCTTTTCTCTTATTACTCCTTTTTAACATACAGATTCTCATGACTTAGTCTGTTGTGCTGTACGTGTTTCAGTATATTTGGATTCAAAGTGATCAGCAACTTGTTACTTCTTCCCCCTCACTCCATCCTGCTTTGGCGCTGAATTAAAGCACCCAACACAATCTAAGAAACAGGAAAAAAAAAAAAATGATGAAAAGCAAATTAGGAGCCTTGTTGGTTTGTTTAAATTCAAGATTGACAACTGATCATGAAGAGTCATTGTGTAAAATTTCAAAATGTCATGTTAGTATTAAATAATTATCTACAGCTCTTCTTAAAAGCAATCATTTCAGCAAAGTGCTCAAACTTAGGTTAGTTAAACATTTGTTGGTACACTATTCATCAGTAATTCCTTTAAAAAAGGTGCTCATTCTAACAGAAAAGCTCTTATATTCACCACAATTTCAGCAGAACTGAAGGCTAAAGACCAGCTCAGACAAATGAGTTAGACAAGAGAGAAC
This sequence comes from Urocolius indicus, assembly GCA_013401255.1. NCBI lineage: Eukaryota > Metazoa > Chordata > Aves > Coliiformes > Coliidae > Urocolius > Urocolius indicus. The sequence continues at coordinate 390,222 of WBNH01005791.1, forward strand.
TGCAGCAGGCAGCAATGTTGTGCTAACAATTACATCAGTCTTAAACCGCATGAAGTCTTTATGTGCAACTGATGCTTACACCTCTCCACTTTCCTCTAGTGTGACGTTTTAAGACCCACATTCCCTTTCCCTGAGGTGAGGCCAGATATTTTGGCCTATCCTAGTGTGACAGAAAAAGTAATCACACATTTAATCCAGGTATTAGGTTGACAGAAATGTTCCATTCAATAGGTGCATACGTATACATAGACAGCATTAAATGGAGTTTCAAATCTTTGCCTCAGCACATTTCAAAAATTCTAGGTCTTGGGGCATAAAAGCTGTTTGCTCCACCATCACCATTAATCCTTCTGAGGATGTGGGAAAACATTCCCTGTTCTATTCTTTAATCGCTCTTCAAAAAAACAATCCTCTTGTTCCAGAGAAACAAGACTATATTTTACTTGGTATCATTTTTAAAACAACTTACACACATGCAAATATTTTTCAGTTTCTTACTAAAACAATTTCTCCTGATCCACACCATCATATTGTTTTCTGTGAATGTCTGCCAGATTGACTACATCCTCTTAAAAGAAACAGCCAGAATATCAAACTCCAAAGCACAGCACTAGGTTAAACAAGCAAGCACTACTAAATTATTTTATTCTTGGAAATTCTGAATCTCTTTACAAGTGTCCTCCGAGGAACAGTATATTTAAAAAGCATTGTTTTTGCACAACAACGAAACACCCGAAATAGTACTGAAGTTTTAAGCACCACTGCTATGGAAATGGTTTTTGGATATAGGATCAAGGAGAAAGGCAAGCAGATGGGAAAATTAAGTAGAAAGCTACGACATTTAAGTCAAGTAAAGGGGCCTAAGAGAAAGAGTGAATCTAGCTAAAAACTTGAAAAGGATATCTGGCATGAAACTGTTTAAATAATGAGTCAGCTCTCCAATATTTAACCACAAATGCCCCTAAAACTTGAGGCTCTCAGTTTTTTGCCAAGTCTTCAAAACCAGTGAAGTGCCGAATTTTGTAATTAAAGAAATGGCACTAAGTTAATGTTTTGTAATATTTTAATATGTGAAATTCAAACATTTCAAGAAAGATTTTACCTTTATGTTTTTGACATGTTTTGCACAGAGTCTTCTAATAAGTTGATAGAAACAACAGTGAAAAGGTGTATTGAGTTTGCACAGAGAGGAGCTTCAGGGGGGGCCTTCTGTGAGAAGCTGTGAGAAGCTTCCCCTGTGTCCAATGGAGCCCACGCCAGCCAGCTCCAAGACAGATCCACTGCTGGCCAAGGCTGAGCCCATCAGCAACAGCAGCAGTGCCTCTGGGATTTGACAAGAGGGAAAAGCTGCTGCGTGACAACTGCACACAGTGGGAGAGGGAAGCAAAAATATGTGACAGCAACAACTCTGCAGACACCAAGGTCGGTGACAAAGGAGGGGAGGAGGTGTTGCAGGCACCAGAGCAGCTCATGGTGCAGCCCGTAGTGAGGCCCTGCCCCTGCAGCCATGGAGGCCATGGGGGAGAAGACATCCACCTGCAGCCCACACTGCAGGTGTGGACCTGCACACAGGAGAGGAACCCACACTGAAGCAGGGGGATGTCCAAAGGAGGCTGTGACCCCATAGGAAGCCTGTGCTGAAGCAGGTTTGCTGTCAGGCCTGTGACCCCATGGGGGATCCACGCTGGAGCAGTCTGTTCCTGAAGGGCTGCAAGCTGTGAGAGGGACCCACGCTGGGGCAGTTTGTGACGAACTACAGTCCGTGGGAAGGAACACAGTGGAGAAGTTCATGAAGGACTCTCTTATGTGGGAGGGACCCCATACTGCAGCAGGAGAACAGTGTGAGGAAACCTTCCCCTGAGGAAGAAGGAGGGGCAGAAACAATGTGTGAAGAACTGACTGCAACTCTAACTCCCTGTCCTCTTGCACCACACTCATGGGGAAGGAGGTAAAGAAAACTGGGAGGGATGTTTTGCCTGAGAAGAAGGGACAGTTGGTGGGAAGGTATTTTTAATATTCTGTTTTGTTTCTCATTACTCTATTTATTACCAATCAAATCAGAGTAAACTACTTTCCCCAAGCTGAGTCTGCTTTTCCAAAGACCATAATTGCTGAACGATCTTGTTTTTGTCCGTATGTCAACCCATGAGCCTTTCATTGTATTTTCTCACTTGTGTCCAACAGAGGAGCAGAGTGACAGGGCAGCTTTGGTGGACACCTGACATCCAGCCAGGGTCAACCAACCATAAAAGCGTGTAAGGTCTTTCTTACCAAAACATTAAGCAGATTCAGTAAGATTTATGAAAACTAAGAACGCGCCACTCTGTTTTATAGGAAAAAACTGTTTCAGTATGTATTTTCAGTATGTGCCCTTCTCATCCATGCATTGGTTCTTCCTGTTCTCTCAGCAATTTCTTTGCTCTTGGATAGAATAAACATGGCCCTACCTGAACGTCTTGCATATATATGTGATTTTTGTTTCTTAGAAAATTGATAATCCCACACTCAAGACATCATCAAATCTGGGTTCTTTTAAAAGTAGTTTTTGTCTGTATTTAGCACTTTTTTCTGCACAGAATTCTCCATCACATTTGAAAAGACTCTTGATTTTCTTAGTTCTCTCCACATGCTTCTTGAAATTCTGATAATCATTTACATCCCTTGTGATACCAAGTCATTGTATAAAAGGGAAAGATTAACAATAGCTAGTTACTCCTAATCATCAAAACTATGTAGACTCTTCGCTGGTCCCCAGAGATATCATGAGAGTTTGACAGTTTTTTTCTTGTCCTGTGTCATTCACGAGGGATCCTGGCTAAATCACTTGGGCACAAGTTTTACTGCTTGTTGAGGAAGTTGACACAAGGCAGGGAAAAAAAGAAATCTGTCAGAGAATGAGTGTCAGGTAACTTCAAGATCAGAGAAACAAATATCACCTTGCCTATCATAGGATTGTGCATTGAATTTCATTATACCATCCTTCCTAAAAAGATAAACTCATTTTATCTTTAATTAGTGTTGTAAAACAATTGTCACAGAACCACTGGTTTCATTACAAAGTTAGCCTGAGTAACCATTTGCTCTGTTTTACTTGTAAAAACATGGGATTGTAATGTAAGAACATACACATGTCTTGCAAAGCCAGACACATTATTAATCTGTATCGTCAGTTGTGGACCTCGTGATTTGCTACTACTTACATAATAACTTTTTCCCGTGAGACATCTTCTTAAATCTCTGTTACCAACTATATTACCTGGAAGAGCCTGGACTGGTGTGAGATGATTTGAGATAGTGAGACATTAAAAAAAAAAAAAAAAAAAACAAACCAAACCAACCCCCCAAAAAAAACTACAAAGTCCAACAGATTTTGTTCTTCTTTATGTAAGCCTTATCTCTTCCCAAGACATTACTGAATAGTCTTCTTCAGGCATTTTATTGTCCCAAATTTGTATTTTAAAAGTCTGTGCAGCCGAGGTGTCCATTTTAAACAGACATTTACAATAAAGTGAAGCTTCTCTCATCAAAAAAAAAAAAAAAAACCAACCAAAAACAACATACATGCTTTTATTTAACCAAATCCTTCCATAAGATTCCTTCCATTTACAAAATCATTCATGTGGAAGGTTTTCGAGATTAAACTCTCAACTTGGTGTGTCACATGACATTCATAAGCATTAGTACCTTCAACTACACAGTAAAGTCATATTCTCATTATTGTACTGAAATTACCACCTGTTATCTTAAGTGACAGATAATATTAAAGAATAACCTTTTCGGATACTTGTCTTGATAACACATTCATGTAACCAACATGGTAACACATTCATGTAACCAACAACACAGCAAAAAAGTGACACAACTCAGTTGGGCAGGGAAAAAAATCCCAAAGGAAAGGCCTAAGAAAAGCACTGAAGTTTTCTTGGTGCTGGGACAGCAGCCTTGATCTTCAGCCTCAGATAAACCTCACACACCTTCACACCTCCTTGGCTATGAGGAATATGGCATCACCTATTACCCAAAGTACTGTAGCCCTCAAAGCCTTCATACACATTTTTTCTTTCTTGTTTCTCTACCAACTGCATTTAGTGGTAATCTCTACATACGAGTTCAAACTGGCTTTATGTTTCTATATTATTTTGTGAGCGAATCTTCTGTGTTGCTAACTTCTGCAACTTCTAGATATTAAGAATGAGGTTGATGTAGTTGAAAATACCACACTAAAACTTCAAACACTCTTGCATATGGAAAACAAGCTGATTTGGTTTACAGCTCGCATGGACAAGCTTGTCCTTGCCCATTCCTTTTGCTAGCATCTGATGGCTGTATTGAATGCCCTTTCTCTCTCGTAAAGGACTAATTCTAGAGTCTGCTGAAGATGACCAGACTTTATTAACAATACTAGGCATAACTACATCAAAGCAGCACCCGTAGCACCCTTTGAAAATGGTATCAACTCCACAACAGCGTCTGGTCTTTACTTGAGACTAAAGTGTCCAAAATTTACCTTCTACAGCTATACAATTTCTTTTTTTTTCTGATGAAAACACTTACAGGGGGGACAGCATGTGACATCAACCAACATGTGGGCTCCTAAGGCACACTACATTAATTCTTCACATTTATATATGTTGTCTTGTTATTCTGTGCCAGCTGTGCTATTTAATGGGTACTAAAGTAGTACTATTTGGTAGAGCATGTTAGTTTCAAAGGCACAAACAGTAGCTCTTCTGTTACTTTTTTATTATTAAATTTCAAAAAAGCCTTGCAAACAAGCCCTGCAGACCTCCAAGGGAGTGGCCGATTCTTGAAGTATTCTTGATGTTAACTGTTTTATTGGTTAAAGCAGACAAGTTGTCTCCCTTATGAAGAGCTCCTATTCATACACCAGCCACCGCATCTTCTAAACTTGCATTCCTCAAACTGAAGTCCACAAGCTCAAGACTCATTTCACCTTCTCATCCCTCCTGCTCTCCCTTCCAGTTCAAGCAACATTTTTCAAGAGACGATGGAGAACGGCAAGGGTGCCAGGGGAGCAGAGAGAAGAAGCAATTGCCAAAACCAGGCAGGGGTAATGTAGCAGTAGTGTGGAGAGACAGGCAGGCAGTGCAGAGAGCAGGAGCAGAAGGAAGGCAGAGCTGCTTAGAAGTACACACGGCCACCTTTCAGGAGGTCACACTCCTAGTGTCTGGAGGCTACGCAATGACCAAGTCAGACACAAGTGATGAGCTCTCCTGCTGCTTCTGACCACAGGTGAGCTCTGGCTCTCATTGGTCTCCATGGTGAACTGCTTCACACAGCCAGTTTCCTGAGCTGTCTCTTTGCCAGCCTACTAACAGAGCTGGCACGATCAAGGTGGGGGGTGGGGGGCGGGGGGCAGGGCAGGACTACAATTAGCTGTGTGCTTAGTTCATCTGGAACTTCAAGCTGTACCCAGACCATGGTTTCGTTAGCACGACCAGAGATAAATTGACTTATACTACTCCAGCTTCTATGTACATCTCCACCTAAATATGCAAGGTATTATGTATTGCTAACTGAGAAATAAAATGTCAACAAAAAAACTAATAAGAAAACCCCATACCCACCTGAATTTCAGCTATTGCAGGTTTTACTTTCTAAAAATATTACTACAGCTAGTCATCATTTCCTAACATCAGTATGTCACTCATATGTGATCCGAGTTAAAAATAATCCTTGCTCAGCTATTTTTTAATCTGGACCAGCTTCCTGATCAAGTTCACCACATGAACAAACACAAATAAGGGGGTGGCACTGTTTATGTCAACAACACCACAAAGAGAAATGCTCTTTGAAACTATGCCCACAGGTACACCTTTGTAGTTACTCTGTTCGGTGCTGCAGTTAAATAATAAATCACATCTTACTCTCAGAAAAAAAAAAAGTCACAGAAAACCTGAAAGAAAGAACACAAAAGAACTCAAGATTTAGGCAGTTGTGGGTTTTTTAACAGAAATATTTTAAAAGTTAAGATTCTAATCCATCCATGCAATTTGCAGCATAATTTTAAAGCAGGTGCAAAAAACAACATGGACAACGTCCCAATCCAACAGTTTTCTAAGAAAAGGAAAGATTACTTTTCCATAGCTTAAACAGCCAACTTGCTGCTTCAGGGTATCATCTGACCAAAGATGATACAAAAAAACAACTAGTCACAGATTCTACAACTACAGCATTTGGTGGTCTCCAGCAAAACAGCACATTTTGTTTAAAAACATGGGGTGCAAAACGTTTTGGCATAAAACCCATTTAAATAACAAGTCAATAAAGCTTGCTGGCCTTTACTTAGAAAAGAATTGAAAGAAAACCAAAATGTATTCTAATTCACTTAATTCTAAGAACTAGATTTCTATTTTAAATTTAGTTTTAATTTATATGACTCAACATCTTAAACTAGACTTCAAGTAGACATGAATGCAAGTTAAAAAACAATTCCAACTTTAAGCTGACTTTCTGAGTACCGTCTGTGTTTATTTTCTAGGTGAAAGTACTGACTTCCCTTGTTATGTTTCTCTGCTCCAGCTTATTAGCATTTCTGCAGCAAACTATATATTTTAGCAGACTTTTTTTAAAAGTAAGATAAATTGCTTGTTACCACTGTTTATATTTAAATCCCTGTAAAGTAGTTAAATCATCCTCTCACTCCCTGTAACGCATTTCAGCTGCTCAGGAAAGGCCAGGGAATGATACACAAAAAGTCTAAACCAGATAAATTGAGCCACCATTGTCCACAGAGGTCACTTGTTTGTATTAGTCACCATAATGCAATACAAGTAATTTCAGAGGAGCTATTTCATATATATGTTATTGGCTGAACACTCTGTCACCTGAGATCTCTGCATAGTATTTATTCTGTGAAGAAATGCAGTAATGATTTTGGAGGTGCTCTCTTGCGTTTGAGAGATGTGGAATATTGCCAGATACCTCAGCTGGTCTATTCTAAGCTAGTAGGTTCATAATAAATGGATAAAGATGAGATTTCTAGAAGTCCCATCTTCTAGAATTTAGTTTAATAAATATTTACACCTAAAATCATTGGTCAAACTGGAAAAAAAAGTTTACACTTCAAGACGAGATAACTCAATACAATCTTAGTGAATTTTAAAAAGTTTTTAAAAAACATTAATTATAAATCCACCAAATAATTAAACATATTATAGAATGGTAGGGTTGTAAGGGAACTTTAGAGATCGCCTGGTCCAACGCCCCTGCAGAAGCAGATTCCTCTAGATCAGGTTGCATAAGAACACGTCAAGGCGAGTCTTGAAGTCCAAGGAAGGAGACTCCACACCCTCCCTGGGCAGCCTGTGCCAGGGCTCCCTCACCCTCACAGTAAAATAGTTTTTTTCTTATTTCTAAATGGAACTTTCTGTGTTCCAGCTTCATCCCATTGCTCCTTGTCCTGTTGCTAGATACAGTAGAAAAAAGGGATGCCCCAACCTCCTGACACCCACCATTTAGATATTTCTAAATATTAATAAGATCCTCCCTCAGTCTTCTCTAGACTAAACAGCCCCAGTTCTCACAGCCTTTCCTCATAAGGAAGATGCTCCAGTCCCCTGATCATCTTGGTGGCCCTGCGCTGGACTCTCTCCAGCAGTTCTCTGTCCCTCTTGAGCTGAAGAGCCCAGAACTGGACACAGGACTCCAGATGAGGCCTCACCAGGGCAGAGGGCAAGAAGAACCTCCCTTGACCTGCTGGCCACACTCTTCACGATGCATCCCAGGATGACATTGGCCTTCTTGGCCATGAGGGCACATTGCTGGCTCATAATAATAAATACATGGTAATAAACGTCTGTATTAGGCTAACAAGAAAATTGGTAGAACTTTAATGTCTTGAGTACCTCTGAAATCAAGGTCAGAAAAATTTTTAGAATACATTATTTACCAAAAAAAGTTAGATTCTTTCAGTTCAAGAGTAAATGGTTGAGAGGTGGTATCTTACCAGAACACAAAGACTAGGTTCCTCCATTTTAGCCTTAAGCAAACTACAAATAAGAACAAATATTTGCATTTTAAAAAAAAAAAAAAAAAAGAAGTCCCAACAAAAAAAAACCTCTTTCTCTTATATTTAAAGATTTTCAGAGACAGGTTTAGAATAAAATCCATTTGACTTAGTGTTGAAATATATTCCTGTCAAGGACTAAATTTTAGCATAACACCACATTACATGTAAGACTGACATAAATTACAAAAGTGTCTCCTGAGTACCTTAAAACATGGAATAGTGGAAACAACATCAATGAACGCACACAGTTTGAAACTGTGTGCATCTTTGGGTAGGAAATTCAATGTTTGCTGTGTAACACAGCTACCCTGTCTGAAGTGTAAACTTCAAGGTTTCATTAACATAACCACTACTTTTGATCTAGTATCTTTGATAGTGAGTTTTACCTATTCAATAAAGAAAAAAACCTCTCTGTACTATATAAGAGGTTTTCCAGAAGCACACAATTCACGCAACAATTTTATATGATGATTCGTAAACCATGATTACTGAACTTAAAGTTCCTTCCTTTTCCATCTACCTCAGTTGATTTGGGTTTTTTCCCTGTCTTTCCTACAGCATTCCATCTCCTTCCACAGAGACTGCCACTGAGAAATACCCTAAAAATAACATTTGTCCATTTGTACCAACTTTGGGGTTTAGTGAATCAGTAGGATGATGAGTATCAACAACCACACTGACAATTATTCTGTCCAGTGCAGANAGTTCTCTGTCCCTCTTGAGCTGAGGAGCCCAGAACTGGACACAGGACTGCAGATGAGGCCTCACCAGGGCAGAGTAGAGGGCGAGAAGAACCTCCCTTGACCTGCTGGCCACACTCTTCACGATGCATCCCAGGATGACATTGGCCTTCTTGGCCATGAGGGCACATTGCTGGCTCATAATAATAAATACATGGTAATAAACGTCTGTATTAGGCTAACAAGAAAATTGGTAGAACTTTAATGTCTTGAGTACCTCTGAAATCAAGGTCAGAAAAATTTTTAGAATACATTATTTACCAAAAAAAGTTAGATTCTTTCAGTTCAAGAGTAAATGGTTGAGAGGTGGTATCTTACCAGAACACAAAGACTAGGTTCCTCCATTTTAGCCTTAAGCAAACTACAAATAAGAACAAATATTTGCATTAAAAAAAAAAAGAAGTCCCAACAAAAAAAAAACCTCTTTCTCTTATATTTAAAGATTTTCAGAGACAGGTTTAGAATAAAATCCATTTGACTTAGTGTTGAAATATATTCCTGTCAAGGACTAAATTTTAGCATAACACCACGTTACATGTAAGACTGACATAAATTACAAAAGTGTCTCCTGAGTACCTTAAAACATGGAACAGTGGAAACAACATCAATGAACGCACACAGTTTGAAACTGTGTGCATCTTTGGGTAGGAAATTCAATGTTTGCTGTGTAACACAGCTACCCTGTCTGAAGTGTAAACTTCAAGGTTTCATTAACATAACCACTACTTTTGATCTAGTATCTTTGATAGTGAGTTTTACCTATTCAATAAAGAAAAAAACCTCTCTGTACTATATAAGAGGTTTTCCAGAAACACACAGTTCACGCAACAATTTTATATGATGATTCGTAAACCATGATTACTGAACTTAAAGTTCCTTCCTTTTCCATCTACCTCAGTTGATTTGGGTTTTTTCCCTGTCTTTCCTACAGCATTCCATCTCCTTCCACAGAGACTGCCACTGAGAAATACCCTAAAAATAACATTTGTCCATTTGTACCAACTTTGGGGTTTAGTGAATCAGTAGGATGATGAGTATCAACAACCACACTGACAATTATTCTGTCCAGTGCAGATGGTCAGTCAGATGAAGCCAGACAATTACCCCAGGTGACAGGACCAGAGCTGACTAAGGCCAGGACCTTAGGTTTCCAGGACATTTGGAAGATTGTACATATCACTGACTGTCTTTCCTACACTGACTTGGCCTTTTCTTTCTGTCTTTACCTCACTTCCTTGCTCCTTTTCCTCTCACCGCAACTCCTTTCAGCTATCTGCCCCTCATTCAGTTTTCTTCATTCAGCTGGTTCCTAGTCCACTGCTGTCCACCTACAATCACTTAAGTAATACATGTATTTTTCCTATTTTGCATGTCAGCCGTATCTATTTAGACTATAAACTCTAAAAAACAGTTAATTCCTCCCCTAATATTTATACTGCAGCTACCACAAGAACAATGTCATTTCAGCTGACCATTACATACACTGTAACAGACATGAAAACTGTACCTCCATCCCCAGTTCCTTGGAACACCTCTAAACAGGCATCCTTGTTTTATGGCACAACTATCTTGTTTCTTTTTTCTCTTCTTGTGCAACGAAAACATTTTCAGTCCAAAAACTAGCAATGAGCAGACTCATTTCAACCATGTTAAAACAGTATTATGTTTCTCATCCAATTTAAGTGCCTTGCACATCACCCTTGAGTACAAGTTACGAGATTTTACATGTAATTCTATACTTAGAGGTATTACTTGATATTGTAGTGCTTATAACATTTCAAACCCACAACTGTAAGGACATCAAACATGTAACTGATGGGTACAGGCTTGGAAAGAGAAAACTGTACAACTTCTTGGTAAACTTGACTTGGACAAGGCTTCATAAGGCACTCCAGCTACACCTTATTTACAGTCAGCACACAGTGCTGACAAATCCACTTTTATTTTATGTTTAAAACCTTTGCAATAGTGCAAGGGACAAGGGAAGAAAAAGTAACAGTAGACAACCTTGGAATAAAGATGTTCAAGACATGCTGTGTCAAAAGTAGTTTAATTTTCCTACAGGAAAGTTTATTACAGAATGACAGAACAGTAGGGGTTGGAAGAGATCTTTAGAGATCACCTAATCCAATCCCCTCTGCTAAAGCAGGTCCACCTATATCAGGTCACATAGGAATCCGTCCAGACGGGTTTTAAACACCTCCAGAGAAAGAGACTCTGCACCCTCCCTGGGGCCAGGGCTCTCTGGAACCTCACAGTAAAATAGCTTTTTCCTTATGTTTAAAATGAAACCTTTTGTGTTCCAGCTTCTCTCCATTATCCCTTGTCCTGTCACCAAATAACAGAAAAAAATTACGCCCCAAGCTCCTGACATCCACCATTTAGAAATTGGTAAATATTAATGAGATGCCCCCGTTATTATCCTTTTTATTTACTGTATTCTTAAAGTCCAAAGGTCCATATATACAATGCTCTATCATCTGAGATTAAAACCTTTTCCATAGCCTCTTTTAGAGCTTTGTTCATATACATTAAGGCAAAAAGGGCACTTTATAAAAAGGTCTGACATCGTTCCCTTACAGTCTGAAGGCTATACAAGCGGAAGTCTATCTGGCAAGGAAACAAGATGGATCAGGAGAATATGTACCTACCGAACACTTAAAACAACTGTTACTGCATGGTAAATGAAGTTGAGTATGCATTAGTATGGATTACACTTTAAACAACCAGTGAGAACATCAATGAATAAAGAATCATTGGTATAGTGCAACTTATTTCTACGAAATACACAGAAATTCTCTCATCAGTCTACCCAAGTGGTTCATCAAGTTCGTAATTCTGGATATCGATATGTTTTGGAAACATATCAGCAAGTATGCTTGATTGGTTCAAAGAACTTTGATCAGTAGTTGGATTGAAACATCCATTAATTACCTAGCCCCAAAATACACAATTATTCAAGTTAACGGACTGTAATGCAAGAAGTTCAACCTTTGCCAAAATCACACAATAAACAGGCAGAAAGAAACAGTCATTTGTACCCACTGGCACGGTAATATAGACACAGCTAGTTCCTGAACATTCTTTTCCAAAGCTTTACTACACATGTGAACTGTCCCATTACCAAACGTGACTGGTTTTAACAGGACAGATTTTACATGTGGTCTCACAACATAAAAATATAGTATTTGCTCCACTAGATCTGAAATAGGTTTCCTTTTCACAAAATGAAGACTGGAAAAGTCTCTGAGCTTTCTAGATACTTTGGCCACCAACTGCCTGTGCCTCCATCTCTTCACTGCTATTGGTGCCTGTGCTAGCTAGATTATCATGCTGCTTGTAAAAATAAACACAGATTCCCAAAAAGTTGCAACAGATCTGTGAGGATGAACACAAATATTATCATTTCATATTGAGTTAAGATAAACATTCCAGCCAAACCACCACTAAAATCAGTCCAAAAAACACAAAAATAGCACAGGTGTGTACATTGTACTCCTCCATGTTGAACTTATCGTTGAACATATTATTATATTGTCTATCTGTCATGATAAATATCAACCATGAAGGGAAGCCATTAAGATTTATATGTATTTTCCTAATTACTCCTTAAAAGCCATGTCTTCAATTATCATAAACTCGAATTTCCAAATTAAAAATATTTATGTCTTCTTGCTTATTTAGTCTATCCAGGAAAAGACAGTAGCATGAACAGCAAAACCAGATGTTACTAATAATATCTAATTAACGTCTCAAGCTTCCTATGGATTCAGTGCAACCCCAGAAACCTGAAGGTTCTGTTGTTTTCAAGCACTGGGGACAGATAAGACATTTCTGGGGAGAACAAAGTAAAAAAAAACTCTCCTGTAAACAGCTGCATCTAAAACCACCCCACCATAAAGTTACAAGTTAGTATTAAGAATTGAAGTTCCATGCAATAATCTTTCCATTATTCTGAACTTAACAGTGAGGAGAAATCCCAAATAATTTTGCATCTTACTTTACTCTGCACATCAAAGAAACAGCACTAACCTCGGCAGAATGTAACCAAAAGCACAATTATTTTATAGGTAGCAGTGAGTATTTATACTAAAAAGAAATATTAAGGTTATATTAAGGTGATAGGATCCAATGCTCGTATCAATAAAGGTAACATTTTATGTCAAAGATTTTAACATCATAGGCAGACAGCTTTCAAAACAGGTGGAATTGTGAAAGCTCTTTCTTAACCACGTATTCAAGATTAAAGCTAAACTTTCAGTAGTTTTTAGTTCCTCTAAGTATTCTCTTTACCAATTTTTAAAAAACCACACTATGTTAATTGTGTCCTAGTAGCCACATCTAAGCGTGTGTGCGCTACAGGAGTAACTGGGAGGTGGCGAAAAGGTGATAATAAATCTCATTTACAGATGAAATTCAGTTGTATTCTGTATCATTTCCATTATGAGTAGTATCTATGTACTTTATCCAGAGCAGCTGATACTGTTTACATAAAGGGACTAACTAAGATGACTGTGCACCTTTACTTAAAAAAACCAAAACCAAAACAAATGCAAAACAGTGAATATTGATAATTAAAACAGTTGCATAACACTCCATAAAGGTCACTCAAAACATTGCAAATTGAATACTAGGCTACTCCATAAACTTTTACACCACAAATCCCTGCTTGCTAACCTGAAAAAATAAATAAAAAAGGAATATAATTTCTTACTGCAGTTGTAAAATCACAGAGAAGTCCAAATGACATAATACTAATATTTACATATCTATCATAGAATCTACATCCCATTTAACTTGTTCTTCTATATATCTTGTCACTGAAGCCCAGAAAAATATCAAAAATAAATATTTACTTAAAAAATGTGTAATTCTTTACTAGACTTCCATCTCCTAGAACTCACAAGAGGTAAGAGATAACTAGAACACACCTCTTTCGAAACCAAGCCTATGATTCTGAGATAATATAAATGCGATTTAAGGACATATTGTTCTTCCCACCTATAGAAACTAGGTGCATGGCTACTAAGCAGTGTGATGTTTTCCTTTGGTGAATTCAACAGTCATGGTGAGAAGAGAGATGAGATATCTTAAACTTACTGCTCTGCTCTTCTTTCTCAGAATGCTATTTTGCGTTACCTTCAGGTAGTCTAAAAGTGCCTGTAGCTGAGGATCCAGAGGCAAGCTACCAAGCTAGTAAAGGATTTGGAGCACACCTCATATGAGGAATGGCTGAGGGATCTGAGGCTGTTTGGCCTGGAGACCTTATCGCTCTCTACAGCTACCTGAAAGGAAGTTGTAGCAAGGCAGCGGTCAATATACAAATACAGCTTCATTATAACATAAAGAGATGTTACAGGGATCTGCTAAAAAATTTAACCTTGTATATAACTTACAGAAACTTATAGGACACCTAAGAGTAAAAAACAGGCTCTAGCCTCTGAAGCTGCATTCCTTCAACACATTTTATGCAGAAGTTCATATAAAGCTAAGTTATGTGTATAATTCCAAGCAATTAGTGAAATCTATTTAAAAGCCGAGAAAGCAAGATTTTCATAAAAAGCATAGTATTTCAGTTGCACCATTGACAATAGTATTGATAAGAGTTATTAAATCCAGCATGATGGCATTCTACAGCTTCCACCAGTACAATTTCTAACTTCCATTTACAGCGCACTGAAGGTGTTCAAAATTCTGCAGAAATACCACTTCAAAAGTCCCCAAATGTTTAGTAACAGGATTAGTAACCATTTAGGTAATACAGGTTTTGGGTTTGGTTTTTTGTGTTTTTTTTTTTAAAGTCCATTTACTTGTACATTTTCTTTAAAGTAAGAACATAAAATTTGACTTCAGTGTACAAGCTAAGATTAAGCTCCTGACATTTAAGCAGTTTCACTTGACTGATGGAAGTAATTCCCATCATTTTTCAAAAAGTCAACCATGGATATAAAGCATCATTACAAGCTCCAGCTCAAGCACTGTCCAACTCAGTATTAAATTATACTTTACATAAAATACACAACACAAAACCTTTTGGAAGTTTGTGATTTGCTGAACTTTATCAAAGTGTTCAGCAACTAAAGCTGCAAACAGCAAGACTTTTGTCGCCTACCTCCATAAAAGATCAACAGCATGAAGATTAATTTTAGAAGAAGAACATAAATTTTAAGCCTTCATATGAAGTAGCACATTTCACATCTGATTTCTAATGGTGGTGCAGAATAAATGGCTTGCTTTCACCTTAAAATTAATATTCAGTAAACCAGAAGGACAATAGTGTTTCAAAAACTTATTACCCTACTTGAAATACTAAGTTAAAAGGCTATCTTTGAAATTATTGCCACATATCATTTGAAAATATGTTGGCATTGGCACAGAATCTGCAAAGAATAGACCAAGCTTTAACTTAATTACCCTTTTACAAGGACTGTGGCTTGAGAAAATACAACAGCTTCATAAACATAGTAATCACTAAGCGTAACAGCCTTTGGCAATAATGTTCCAAAGCAAGTTGGGATAATCCAAGATAAACCATGACTCCTATATTTTCTCTGTACTTTTACAGTTAATATAAAAAATCAAAAGCAAATTAAAATGGCGTGTCTTAGACTGTACAAGCAAACAAAACGCAAGCTTCTACGAAAACAACGTTACATCCAGTAATAACTGAATTAGTCAACGAGAGTATGTTACAGGAACTGCAAGTCAATGACAAAAATCAGTAAAAGCTACTTTATTTTCTACAACAGAAAGGAACTGAATAAAATTTAGACAGAGAAGCAGTGGGAAATAATCATTATGCTACTTGAAGTGCACTTCAGTCTCAGATACTCTGTCCATTTATTGCAACCCCAATGTCTACAATGGAAGACAATCTTATCTTGGCCAGCTCCTACAACTCCTGTTTAACCCCATCAACCTTTAGGCTTCTCACCTATGTTAAACATCCCAGATTTCCACAGGTCCAGTTCTACATGTGAATTGGATGTATTCTCTGTAACAGCTGATCACACTAATCATTTGCTTACTCTAAACACATGTGCTTTGATACTGTTGTACAACTGCAAGTAAATTATTTAACCTTGAATATTTCAAATACTATTAACAGCCCTATGCTCCTTCATAAACTCAACCCATTTGTGTTGACCATCTGAATATGCAGTTCAATTTCACCACGCTACCCCTCAAATTACAACAGGCAAAAAATCGTTGGTTTTCATTTAGAAGTCAGTACTGCTTAACAAGTGTTCTGGAAAGTAACTAGAAAAGCAAGAACATTATGCAAAGCATGTGGACTGGTGTTACCTTCCTTGGGAAGGAGAGAGGACTTTTAATTTATATACAGCGTGACTGAAGCAATGTGTAACATCACAAGTGGGAGGGCAGCAAACTGCAGCGCAGAAGGGAAAATAAACAGTTGGAAAACTTTTAAATAATACATGATGGAACCACAGCCAGATTATATTCATCCCTTGTTTCTGCTGTGCCAGCAACTGAGAGTCTGTGGTATGCTGCAAGGAGGACTGCTGTCAAAATTCCTCTATAGTAGCACAGACAGTGACTTCCATAGGCGGTTCCGTCACACCAGTCTATTTCAAAACAGGCAGTCCTATCACACCAGCCTATTTCAAACAGCATCAGGAGCATGTTCACTTTCTCCATCCTACAGCCCTGCACAGCAATAACATGGATCAGTTAGCCCCAGCGGTGCAACTTTTATTCAATCTAAAACACATTAATTCTGGGTTGCTGAGGGGATACATTCTATCTATTATAGTCACTGAACTAGGACCAAACTGGATAGCACAAATTTGTATGGCTCTGTTAATATTAGTCATTTTTGTAACTTATTATGCACTGAAGTGACAGGTGAGTGCTTTAATCTCAAACACATCTAGGCTTTCTTGCCGGACATCTGATAGTCTAGGGAACAATCATAACGATCCTCAGTCTACTATTTATGTGGTGTATTATGTGACTCATTTGAGAATTTCCCTAGAGAATCATCTACAGTTGACACTTTCGAGAAGTTTAATTACATCTGCAAGCATTTTAAATCTCTGCCAAGTCATTCATGTAGACTTATGCCATCAATAGTGAAACAGAACCTAGATGAAGCTGGTAAAAAAGTACTGAAAGAGATTCATAAATCACGCGTAAAATATGTATGAAAAAAATCACAGGGCACCACATAACCCATTGGTACAATTCACAACATTACACACAAGCCTAATGTGTGCCTACGAATGTACCTATTTCATTTACAGTTTTCTTGGAAATAAAATGAAGTTCTGGGAGGTAGCAACTACCATCACCAAGACGACAGTGGCTAAATTCCCTATCCTCACAAGGTGCCAGCCCCACAACAAAATCCCTACCTCATATAGGAGGCAAAAACTGAACCACTCGCAAATCATCTGCTCAGCTTCTGAGGAATCATGCCACAGCCTCTTAAACAAGCGAACAAGCAAACAAACAGTTCTGTAAGTTATACTGTAAACCAATTTACAATTAGTTTCATCACGCATGTACAGGATAGTTGTGCAGATCAAGCTGCAGAAAAAAAAAGGGTACTGCCTACTCCAAGCTATGCTGTCATTATTTTTTAGTTATAATAAAAGAACTGAAATCTACTGACACTCAATTTAATTGTTAACACTTCACCCGAGTGTAAAGCAGCTGGATAAAACTGTGCCATCCAAACAACTGTAAAATATATTTCAAGGAAGTGGAAATTATTGGCGTATCCGCACCTGCACAAAAATTTCAATTCTCAGTAACATTACGTTTCTAGACGTAAAAGCAAAAATTCCATACTTTCTAATCACATTACTTAACCAGGGGAGGAGTCTGGAAAGAAAGTGTGATGGAATTTTAGCACAGAGCAAAATAAACTCAGCTTCTAGGTTTCTGAGATGTTTATCAAAATTCCATTCAACAATGGTTTTACTCTCACCAGTAGCATAAAAGAAATATAGTCACAATTACAGATTTTAACCCCATCAAAAAAATAAAATTTATTATTAGGGTTAGCCTAGAAGTAATTTGGCAAGTAGCTTTTAACATCAAAATTTAACATCAAATATTTTGGTGAGAGTTTTAGTTACATTTTATTCATAACTCTAAACTTGCATTTCAAAGACAACATCTCCTTATTCTTTCTAGTTTTATGTTCTTTTTAGATGTCCCAATATAGTTACAAAACGTCCTATAACTTCCCACCTCAAAACAGGTCTGTTCATAATCAAAGGTAGTCAGTGATGTGACTTCACTGAAGTTGTGTTCAGTATTTGAATTCATTCATAGAAAGCTTTTACAATGAATGTAAACCAAGATCTCTCTCAAATCACTAACAGTCAGCCTATAATATTTACTATTCGAAGTAGCACATAAAATACTTCTACTGTTTACCACACACTGCTAGGCTTTATTACCCTATAGTCTCAAGCATTCTTCTGTGATAGTTCCTAGTTTGTTCTGAAGTCAAGAAAATGGAAGGCTTTCTGAAGCTACATTTCCTTGGTACAGTACACTTGAGAACATTTCATACAGACCAACCTAAGATCTAGCTACTTAAAAACCTCATTAATACAGTATTTCACTTATTCCTCCTTAGCTGACAAGGAAGTTTTATGTATTTCATTATACAAGAGTTTACATTCTTTTCAGCTTCTGGGTTATGTCCAATTTTTGACAATCTGAATGCTAGCTTTTCTACAGACCGGAGCAGAACATAAAGCTGAAAGCGCTCAAGTGATGGAAGCGAGCTCATTTTCTTTCTATAAAAGAATGAACACTGGCCGTCCCTTTTCCATCCTACCCTTGCCACCCAATAATTTTAACTATTAATCAACAATAAAAGCTATATTAACTTGCTTAACTCCATTAAAAGAAAAAACAAAGCCCACACACATGTAAGTCACACATTTTTATGTGAGGCATTGGAAACCAACACCAAGAAACATTATTTGACTATTCTAGACATTTTGACATCTGACAGCGGGATTAAAAAACAGGTCTTTCTTCAAATGT
Source organism: Urocolius indicus (assembly GCA_013401255.1). Classification (NCBI taxonomy): domain Eukaryota; kingdom Metazoa; phylum Chordata; class Aves; order Coliiformes; family Coliidae; genus Urocolius; species Urocolius indicus. Next base: position 409,026 of record WBNH01005791.1, read on the forward strand.
GTTTATTTTCTTGTAAAAAAATATCTACAACTGTATGTAATCAAGAACTATAGCAGTTCATAAAAAATCATGTCATACAATTTCAAAATAATTAACTACTAAACGTGTAGTATGCTGAAAGAAACACTCAACTTTTCTGGTGCAAAAGCATAAAACAACATACTTCATGTACAATATGAAAATTCATATTTATGATAGAACATTTCATAAGAATCCAACGCACCATCGTTGATGCACCGCTCACTTTGTAAGTCAACACTACAGCAGATCCATCTAACAGTACCACTGCAACCAGTCATAACCAGTGCAAGAGCATTTTGACATATCATGTACCTAGTTAATATCACTCTACTTATTAGCATAAAGCATCTCATGGTAATCAACATTTGGTCATTTTTTAAGAGCTTTCCCTAAACCACATTACTTATCATTAAGTTCTTCAGTCTGTCCTCAAAGCCTCAGCTGAACAAGTTTCCTACTCTTCAGACACCATCCTACTCTGAACTACTAAGTAATCACCTTTCCTAAGGAAAGCAGTAAATTCAAACTGATCAGCATTTGCTTAAATTGAGCCTTATTCGTCCTACTATCTCACCAAGTTTTGTCATATGTAGTTTGATGAGAAGTCAAAACACCAAGCAAAATCTTTCATGAAACACGGTCAAAATAGACCTGCTCAAAATTGTGCACCAATTTACTTACCATCAGGTAAGATCATAGGAAGCTATCAGAGGTGAGATGTGAGCGTAACAATTTAACTGCTTGCCAATTGATGTTTTACGTGAACCTGTGAACCTTAACGCTCTACAAGTATTTAAAACTGGACACAAACATTCACAGCTTTCTTTAGGCTAAGCCACATCATAAATTGCAGGTGTGCTTGGAGGGAGGAGACAGGAGAGGGAACAGGCCTTAGTATAAATAATGTTAAATAAGATTTATTTTAACATCAGCAGTGTAACTTCACGCAAAAGTGCCTGGCACAATCAAATCTCCAGTAAAGTAGTTTGCTTTTTAATTCCAAACTACTGACAATGTTAAACTACTTTTCACTTTGATATGAAACTATTTAAAAAACATATCAAAGGCAGTAAGTTACAATCACTGCTAACAAACCAAGTTCTACACTACAGATGACCTAAGAAATACAAACTCTTCAAGATAAATCAATTCAACAATAACAGACATACGTGAAGTTGTGTTCTATGGGAGCAGTTTATAAAGACTTAAAGAAACAAGGAATCCTGAAGCAGGAAGAAATAAATATTTATTAAGCAAATGTACTGACACTTAGAGACTAAAGTCACAGTAAAGGAAAACACATTTGTGAAGGTCAGACGATCCACATTCACTGCAGGCGCAGAAAATCCAAGACAAATAACTTAAACTTCAGATTTTGAAGGGCACTTTGTTGCTCTTTACTAGTAGAAATATTTCAAGACCCTAAGTGGCTATAAGTATCTTAAAAAAAACCAGTCATATTATGCACTTAAACCTGAAGAGTCTTACAGAAACTAGAAACTTATCTAGGTTTCTGGTATATGTTGCACCTCAGACAAAAATTGCTCTAGAACTAAAAGACTCAGAGAACAAGCTGGAAATGCTCTTCCCACCTCTGTTTTCAGCAAAAGTTCTGGAACTTGGGGAGGGAGGATATAAGCACTGGATAAAAAAAGTTCACTCATCTACCTGTCTACCAAAAAAGAGAGGAAGTGGGAAGAAAAAAATTTTAAAAGAAAATAGTTTCTCTGAAGCCTGTGTAGCACATCCCCTTTTTGCCTCCCTATATACATTCTTTTCTAGCCCAGCAATTTTTAGGAGTGGAGCACTATCTGGAGTTGCAGGACTGGCATATACTACTCAGAATGTCCCTAAATATAGGCACAACAATGTTAATATAATAATAAATAAATACCAGAAAGTTCAAGTTTAGAGAAAAAATTGTTGGATAGTGTTGTAGTTAATATTAATTTGTTCATAGAATCCTAACCAAACATCTTTCCAGAACAAAGATGAACATAATATTCTTCCTAGTACTTACACAGTAAATGAAGACACAGCTATAAGAAACATAAGAAAGCAGACATTCACATTCACACAGAGCATCCAAACATTTGCCAATGAAATGCTTTTAGGATCCTTAGAGGCCAATTATTTAAGAATTTAAGACTACCTCCAGTCTAGCTGCACAAATACTGCACAGACCCATCCAAAACATGCAGTTTACTTTAGCAATAATGTGTGAACACCTGAGAGAATTAACACCAAAACTACCACTGCCCTAGTCCTTTTACTTTTGTGGTAATACAAGCTGATGAGTAAGTGCACACTGCACTCTAAATTTCAAGGCATGAAAAACTACTCAGTCTATTTCAAGGGAATGAGACAAGGCAACTGCCATGACCAAGAAGAGATTGACAATTTAACTCTACTATCCTAAAACATTTATAAGACAAGTACAGTAAGCACTACGTTAAAATTATTTCAACTACTATTTTTTTTTTACTTTTTCATTTTATTAACACCTATAAAAATCCAAATAATGAGATGTCCCAAAGTTTACCATTCTAAAAAAAAAAAACAAAACCAAAACACAACCACTATAAAAACCAAAATACAAGTCACAAAAATTGTGACCTGAAGTTTCATGAGACATACCAAAAAAAAAAAAAAAAAATAAAGAAACATTTGGGTTTCCGTATAAAAACAATGTATTACATCTGTTAAAATTAGCTTTAGTTCTGAAAAAAATCATGTATAAGAAATGGCACTTAAAACTACTTTTATTGCCAGTTTAATTCAATTTGTATGTTATCTACATAAAAGTTGCAGATTATAACTGATTTACCTCAAAGAAACCTGACAAGTGCAGAAAGAGAGTTATTTACTAACTGAAAACACATACAATAAGTCCACAAAATCCAGCATTGTACTCACACAATAGAGTTTAAGGCACGTCATGTGCAATCATTTTCTCTTGTAGTAGAATTAACATATACAACATAAAATTACACTCAAAAGTTGCCTAAATCAAAGTGAAGAATGATACAAAACATAAATACACAGAGAGAGGGAGAAAAAAAGAGAGATTTGAATGGCAAGAGAAGAGTAGCAAGAAAAAAGACCAGTTCGATGCAGAATTGAGAAATGCAGGTCTTCAAAGACAATGAGCTTTAGCTTGATGAGGAAAACTAGCAGCCAGACTACAGAAAAATTGGACCAGCTGTATTTTAAACAGATTGCAGAGATAGGAATATTAGGAGAAGAGGGAGGAGGTACTTGAAGTACTCCAGATGACAGATGCAGGCCTAAACTTCATTTGTAAAGACAGAAAAAGAAAACTGTGGTCTTCGAAATGTTGTTTGGACAAGAAGGATATGAATAAAACATGACTGTGGATTCAAGGCGAAGAGGGGAAAAAAAAAGAGGGCTGCTCTCAAACAACTGCCCTGGGCTAGAGACGATTATACTGATGTCAGCAGCATCACAAATGGCAAGCAAAGGAGTTCAGTTTGAGAGATGATAATGAGCTCTCAGACATCCCAAATGTTTATGATAATAAGAAACGCTGCAAGGAAATGCAGGACCCAATGAAGGCACACAGACTGGCAAAACTCTACAAAGAAATGCAGTAATCTAAATAAAAAAGACAGCATGCAAGGCTTCTGTGAACATTGCACACCTCGGGATTGGTGGGCAGAGGGTAGAAAACAGGGAAGATGCTTGCAGCAAGCAGTACCTCAAGATGCCAAAGACAAGGCTGTGACAGCCCAAATTTCCCTACATGGGATCTCCTCTTATTCCCATAAAGCTGATGCACCTTAGCTCTATGTTGTATAAAAAGCATAACTACCTTTTGAAAACATAATTTTTTTATTGTAGTACTGTAGCATCTGACAGATGCAAAACAACCACTTTCAATTACAATTATTGTGGTGGTTTAAACTAAAATTTGTAATCTAATTACATGCTTCCATCAGTGTTTGAGTTACTGAAAAATACAGACAGCTACAAAGATTAAGGGGTATTACACCCTCTACTTCTAATGGTTAGCTGAAAAGGCTGAACTTGTTGAGTGACATCAAGGGAGGGGGAAAAAAAAAAATCTCCTTGTGTTTTAGTAGATCTTTTTAAAAGAAAAATAACAACAACTATGCTTCAAAGGAGTAATTTGAATAGTTTCAAAAACAAAACCCCCAAAAAAACGTAAATAAAGCGAACTCTGAGATGTTGCAAGAATCTTAACATACTTCCCTGAAGAAGTAGCCCTCCCTATGTTTGCTTGGTATCTTAATTTGCCTTTGGTTTCAAAACTCTAGGCTTGCCAAGAGCTATTCCTTTCAAAACCTCAGGAATTCCATTACTAGTTTTAAGCTAAATTAAAGGAAAATAGAAGCATTCAACGCATGACATAAGTATGCACAAAGTGTTTGTTGATACTCATAAATAGACTGAAAAATTTAGGCATGTCTGAAGGATAACTGCTGCACACTCAGCTCTGTTTTGCTCTGCTGTGCAGCTAAGCAAAAAAACTAGTGCTGTCATTTCAGAAAAGCTCAGTGTAAGATACATCACTACCAGGACCAAACACAGCATTAAATCAGTCATTTTTCAACTGCAAGTTTATATATAAAGCAAAGTATGCATTTCTGCAGTGGGGAAAAAAATAAGAAAAGAAAACTATAGTGCGAGTTTCCCCTTTAAAGCCACTGCTTCAACATCATGATTTGGGAAACAGATGTCAGACTGTCCTAAGGCAAAACCAGTCAACTCTCCACTCTGTCAAACATCTTGAAAATCACGAAATAAAGACATTCTATCTCAGAAATACATCTAATTTCATGCTGCTTAATATCTTTCCAACATTTACATAATGGGTCCCTTCCAACTCAGGATATTCAATGACTGTAAACCAGCATTATGACTACAATCACTTTTACTGACTAAATTATGGTAAGAATTAAATGTCCCCACTTGCATATCGTGCCAAATGTCATGCTAACACACAAGAAGATAATACTCCTGTGCAAAGCATTTAAGAAAATCTGCTCGAAAGACAAATGCTTCACTTGCGTCAAGTTGAGTACTCCCAGCAGATAAGAACTACTACGCAGTTTAACTTCTTTGGCAGCAGTCACAGGAAGACATTGGAAATATCAACACGCTAAACTGCAGCTCCCGTAAGACACAGATCAAAGTTCTGTATCTTCCACTAGAAACACATGAATCCAGGTACCAGCATACAGGATAGGGAGTCTATTTTACTCTCAGAAAGGCAAGAAATTAAAGCGACTTTTCACCACTGAGTCAGCACACCGTAACAGATCAGTGGCTTTACAGTAACCACCAGCACTGTATGAATGACAGCAGTAGCGCCTCAGTCTTGCCAGGACCAAAATGACTATGAAGCCAAGGGAAAGAAGTCAGTTCTTCTGACTCAAAACACAGTGCCCCAGTTTCTCCCGAGTTTGGAGGACAGGCCAGAAAAACTATCACTACCTCAGACATGGCAGCTGCCCTACAGTTCTCAGCTTCTATTACAAACATAGACAATTCCTACAGTATTTCCGAATCACGCTTTCCTCAACAGATAGTAACAGATACACGTGGGAGAAAATGCTGAATAGCAATAAATATTTGAGTACCTTTTCCATAAGATACATATTTATCGTAAATAAAGGAAAACAAAAAGGATAAGCTAAAAGCTACATTTGGGATCTTTTTATAAAATCCCAGTTCAAAAACGTACCAATACAGAGGTGTTTCTACCAACAGCCTGTGCTGTACCTGAACCTTTGTAGCCAAAAGAAAAAAACTGTTCTGTGAGAAGAAGTGGAAAGTCTATTAAGTGTGGCTGATTCTGGAAGCTGAAGTACATAAAGGCAGCCAGTCATCCAGCACTGGTGGCTATGATAACAATGACATGAAACAATGATTCTCCACTTGCAGTAATTCAGAGGAACACATTGCCCAACATAGACACCAGCACTACTTTGTCAGCTGAGATTCAAGCAAAAGAGTTTGGGATTATGCTGGACCACCTGAGAAGTCAGTGACAGATTAAGTATAGCCCATGTGACAAGAAGTTTCTCTACCCCACATTTCGATGTGAATGCATTTTAGAAGAACAAATAAGACATGAAATTAACATACCTTAAAACAAGGAAACAGTCACTAATCACAATGTCATTTCTACTAATTATAAAAGAATGCATATAGTCAGTCCCAAACATGTAATAATCATGAAATTTTATTGTACAAGCACCAGAAATGAGTTACTACTTCTTTTTATTAAAGCCAAGAGATAATTATTTTTGTTTTCATTTCACGCTTGAGGGAAGACTGAAACTGTGGAGAATCACAGGGCTCCAGGAAGATGGGCCTTAATAAAGACTGAACTAAATTGGTTGTCATGATTGTTGCCACCCTGCCAGAAGCAAAGAGGAAACTTCGAAGAGTACACTATACTTGAAGAATGCATGACGTACACACACACATTTAAACACACAGCTCCTCTTATATGAGAAACCACCACACACCAGTTTATCACCAGTTCGAGTACAAAAAGAATGTTCACGTCTAAAACTGATTACACAGAAGGGCCAACAAGAAAAGATAATGCTTAAAGAGTGGAAAGTCTGTTATTATTACAGACTTCTACAACTTACGTACAACTAAAATATCGTCTGCATGTGCTGCATAAAATTACACATTTCTGGACATCAGTTTTCCACCAACAGCTCCTCAAATAGCTTTGACAAAAAACAATGTTATTCAGTAGCAGACAAAAATAAAACCTACTACTCCTGCTTCAGAAAATGTCACTGAAAAGCTACAGATAGGTCATCTCTTCCAGCAGTAGCTACTGCCCAGTTACCCATTGCCACCCAGCAGTGAGAGGTTACGACCCATACAGACTTGCAACAGAGCAAATCATGTAAAAGCACACCAATCCACTACAGAAAAAAAACAATCAAAGTAACTGACCAGTGAAGGTAAATTAAGCCAATACTATCCATTTAACTGCTGATTATGCATAAAGCACCTAATACTACATACAATTTCTTTGGTGGAAAGGATCATTAAGCATGGTAATCTATGGCAGAGCAATACAGACAAATGTCAGGGGGACATGGTATCTGCAATTTTCACTGATGTCAGGAGGTTGGGGCATGCCTTTTTTCTATGGTAGCTAGCAACAGGACAAGGGGTAATGGGATGAAGCTGGAACACAAAAAGTTCCATTTAAATATAAGAAAAAACTATTTCACTGTGAGGGTGAGGGAGCCCTGGCACAGGCTGCCCAGAGGGGTTGCGAAGTCTCCTTCCTTGGAGGTCTTCAAGACCCACCCGCCTGGACATGCTCCTATGTGACCTGATCTAGGTGAACCTGCTTCTGCAGGGAGGTTGGACTAGATGATCTCTAAAGGTCCCTTCCAACCCTACCATTCTATGATTCTAAGATTCTATGTTTGCAAAAAGGAAAAGAAGAAACTATCAATGTCTATCCATATCCTGTACTTACTAAGTACAACTTCTGTGACACCCTGAAAGCCTTAACATAGATTTTGAAGACCATTAACCATTAAATAGTTACTCAAGAAGAAATGTCACACACTGCCTCCTAGAACACTGTCTGAAGTTACGATGTATACCTTAGGTCAGTCTCGTAATTTTCGTAAGTTTGTTCGTTTGGGTTTTTTTCATTTACTTATTACTGCAAAATACTTTTCAGTTTTCTTAGTGGACACTGATCACTATCTTTTCTGACTTCAGTCTTTTAAAAATAAAACCTCAATATACATGCTGAACAAATTCATTGTTTCAAGAATGTGATGGATGAACAGCAGTTACAAACAGGAACATATTTTTCCCGTTAAGTACCGCTAAATGAAACAATAGGTACCAAATAAAAATACTAAAAAAAATACTATACAAAAGGCCAGATTCTTCCCTCAAAATCCCTTCAAAGTACATAATTAAATCAGAGACACGCTGCCATGGATTAAGTGGTCCTAGATGAAAAATGTGCCCGTGAACCATAACTGAACGTCATCTTCAAACCCTCAATGCCATATGAGCTTAACTTCACTGATTTAAGGCCAGCATCAAATATACTTTAAACCAGCATAATGTGTCACTGTCACCAAAAGAAACAGACACACCCTGCTCCCCTTACTGCTTGCTTCCACCCCCATCTTTGCGCCAGCACAAATGTTTGTGCAGCAAACTGATCCAGCTTAAACCTAACCCTCCCCTCCCTGCCCCTCCCCCAAGATCGTTCAAACCTCAACTCAGTTCACCACATAACCATACAAGTATTTGCCTGCACAAAGGAGGAAGCAGCAGAGCGGTGTGGAAACAAACAGGACCATGTTTTTCAACATGGAGCCGGTCCATGCCAGCTGTACACCCATGCAAAGCAGTAGGTTGCAGGCTGGAGTCTCCAACATCAGTCTCAAACATCCAGGCCCAGGCAATGCCACTCAATCTCGCCTCTTCGCTCATGCAACCACTGACAGATACGCAACTGCAGAGTGAGTCCATTTGGGACACTGAGACAATCAAAAACTAACTCTACCAAATTAATTAATCAATTATATAATTTTTTAAGTTGCTAGTTTTCAGTCAGTTCAGCTTCCTGAACCAGCTCCCAGTGCAGTTCTTCCCAGGGCAAGGAAGAAAAGGGAGGAAGGAGGCTGGGAAGGTAGAAGGTCCAATTTTTACCAGCTTGTGGTGATGTGAAAACACATTTGTACACCCTAACATTTTAAATTTAGACTTGCCAGAGCAGCTGAATGCAATTACTTTAATTAATTTGTTCCTAAGATTAAACATTGTATCTTCTTTTTTTTTTTTTCCTCAGAAGCCATAGTCTGCTTGGACACAAGCAGCAGGAAGTGAGGCCAATTCACTACGTGAACCCATTTCACTCTGTGCTTAATAAAATTAAGACAGAGCACTAGATAATTTAATGACACTTTCACTATATATTATTTTAAACATCACTGATTAAATCAACTCAGCTATTTGAAAAGGAAGAACATACACGATAATAAAATCAATGCAGTCATGTTAGGTACTATCTTAGCTGTAGTTTAATACTTATAAAGGAATTTAAACAATGGTTCAGGTGACTCAAGTGGTCTTACAAACCTCTCTGCTCAGGAGGTAAATTTTGTTCACTATTCAGAAAGTCGTTTCGCTTAAACTACAAGACCCAATACTCACAGAAGTGAACACAATTCATTTCAATGAATTCAGAATCGGATGCCCAAGAGACATGGATATAGCTACTTTCAAGCTAGTTTTTGAACAGCAAAGTATCAGAAGTAGGAGAACAGACAAACTGTTAGCAACCACTTTGCTAACTTCCAAACAACAGAATTCATTAATGGATCATTATCAGGAAATTATTACCATGACAAGTAAATGTATTTGTTTTCATTATGTCTTTATGTTCAACTGGATGAACATAAAAAGTTGAACACAAGAAACAAAATCATGTCAATTGAAAAGTCATATCAACATCACAGTTCAAGACCTACACAACTGAAGCGCAGAATCAGATTCTTGTATCCACCAGTCTCCTCAAATCTCACATACTGTAACTTTCCAGTTTACGAAACTTTTTTTCTTACAGTATGTAAGAAACAAACTACCACCTGCCCATTACAACAGTTTAAGACAACCTTTCTTCACTTTAACAGAAATTTCTTGTATGATGAAAGAGTGTTCCAAACTGCTCTGCCTGTAACAGTTACACAGAAATGTGAACTGTTTATTTTGACTACAACTCACAGCCAATTTCTAAGACAAGACACTGAACTGGAAAGCACACAAAATCCTGGAAAGTCATTTAACCAGATACTGCTGGCACATTGTTTCAACAAACACTTCCAAAGGGAATCTCAGTCAAGGAACAACATTCTTTCTCACTTTCCATTGTGAATGGAGTTAAGAGGTTTTGGACTGGAACTGGTGATTTATGCTGATACAAGTTTCTTTTTAAGCAGGCATAGGCAGGTGTGCTTTCCAAACACGCTTGCTAAACCAGGAAAACAGAAAATTAACTTCCGTGGCAGTTCTGCTGACTTCAACAAGAAAACAAGATCTGAATCCATGTGTCTTCATATCAAATCACTTTTAACACAGCAATAAATGTTAAAAAAAAAAAAGGTATTCATTCTCCGAAACATCACTATTGATGTCGAGCTAGCAGAGCAGATTTAATGACAGATTCATAACACAGAACTACTGTTAACATTCACACCATTAAAGAAAGATAAAAAATACTTTCAGAAAACTTTTTTACTAATTACAGTAAATGTCACTTTCTCACTAGCACTTTAAGTAGGAAAAAAGCTAAAAAAAAAATAATCCCAGAAAAAAACTTGTTAAAGAATGCTAATATCAAAGCACAGCTGGCAACTTTCTCAGTACTTACTAATACCTAACCCTGATTTCTGCAGTATGTATTCATTACGGTAATACCATTATTTTCAAGTCCCAGTCCAACAACATTCCCAGTGATTTCTAATCACGATTATCGCTTCTTATCCATTAACACTGAACAAGACCCAGTGACCTGGAAGATGAGAAAGTGTGCTTTCACTTTACAGAAAATCAAGTTTAGATTGAGAGCCGAGTCAAAGGAGCACTGAGACACCTTCTGACCTTTTCAACTCTTCAGATCTATCCTTGCTACATTCACATCTAGGGATATGTCAGAGGAAAGGGGGTTCAAAGCGATGAGCAAGTAAGCTAGGTATCACTTTCCTTCAGACACACAGCACCGCCCTGCGAAGCCGAGGACCCACTTCCCCTCAGGAGGCTCTGGTCTGCTGACCCTAACCCATTGACCCCACAGAGCTCTCAATTAGTCTCAGGGCTCGGACCTCGAAAGCCCCCGGACTTGCTCAGCGACGTGGAACAGAAAATGCACTTGCTCGAGAGACATGTGACAGAAGCAGCTGACCCAGAGGAAGGTGCGAGCGCTTGACAGGTCACACAAGATGCGACTGAACCATCGGACACACCGAAGAGGCGTGCGGGCAGCCGGGATCCGCGCCAGACCTGCCTCCAGCAAACCCACAGCCAGCACAACTTCAACGGCTCGTCTTTTGTTTTTAAATCCACACTCCGCTCCCCCACCCCCGCTCCTGCCCTCCCTCCCGCCCCAGCCCCACACCGAGACTCCGCTCCCCCCAGCGCCTTCGCTGCCCTCCCGCTCGCGTGCCCCGCGATCGCCTCCCCTCCGCCGGGCCTGTGACGCCAGCCGGCTCCCGCCGTCCCCACGGCAGGCCCCCCCGCCCCGGACCCCGCGTCTCGGACGGAGCGGGACGGAGGGCAACTCTCACCGCAGGGCACGTCCCGGCCCGGCTCCCGCGGGGAGGCGGCGAGACGCGGAGCCGCTCCCGCCCGCGGGCCGGCCCGCCCCGGGAGCCTCCGCTGTCGCCCCTTCCCTCCCGGCGGAGCCGGCCGGGAACCCCCGCGACAAGGAGCCGGGGGACGGAGTAAGGGAGGAGAGACGGAGAGCAGACCAGCACTTACTTCCGCCATGAGCCCCGCGCTGGCCGCCGCGCCGAGCCGCGCCGCGCCGAGCCGGGCCGGGCCGGGCCG
>WBNH01005791.1:421188-434097 GCA_013401255.1 Urocolius indicus
CGGAGCCGCTGCCGGTGCCGCTGCCGCTGCCGGAGCCGCTGCCGGTGCCGCTGCCGGTGCCGGTGCCGCTGCCGGTGCCGCTGCCGCTGCCGGTGGCGGTGCCGGTGGGGCAGCCGGCAGGGCTGCTGCTGGGAGGCAGGGCAGTGCGGAGCGCGCCTCAGCGCAAGTGTCGCGCTTGCCTCTGGCTTGTCGGGTAAAAAAAAAAGACAGAATGAAGAAGGGAAGCTGTAACTGCCCGCACAGCTTTGTGTCGGCTCGGGTGGGTTTCAGTTCCCGGCGAAGCAGCCTCCGTCAGTCGCGGCTGTACACCAGGTCGTGGCGGTACTTCCAGACCCTTTGCCGCCGTGACTCATCCGCAGCCGTGTGAAGTCGCACCACTCTCCTGAAGGGCACTCCGTGCGGCTGAAAGAAAAGCGGGCAGTGTCTGTGTCAGAAACACGGATACGGCAAAAAGAAACGTGGGAAACGAGAAGAGTGAGAGGAGGCAGCAGACCTGCGCCTCGTGCAGATTTGTGGAGACAACGCTCGAGTTCGCCAGTGCAGAAGATCACTGCACGTGTGTTCCCGCTGTCCCTACCTGTACATCATCCTTCCTAGTGCCTGTTTACAGCCCAATACATCTGACAGGTCTTGCACCAGAAGGCCTTCAATCTCGAGTGTGTCAGTACTGTCCCACACAGCACAAATCAAACACGTTGCTCGCAGTTGGAGCAGCCAGCAGCCTGCACACAGCTCTCCTCTTTTGTCTCAGATCATGCTACATACGTGTCACTCTTGTTGTCTACCTTCTTTGGCCTTGCTCTGACTTCTGACTTCCCCAGCAAACAATGCCTAGCACCGAGTTACTTCAGAGCACTAGTCTCTGTGTCTTACTTTCTCAGTGGTTGTGCAACTCATCTTTTGACTGAGGTTCAGTTACCTGAAGCCTTTGACGGGGAGAATGAACCGCCAGTTCCTACTTCACAGCAGCAGTGGCAAAAGCAAATGTATACTCCACTACCCTAGCATTCATTATATATGTAGGTTGTATGAGAGTTGAAGAAGCTGAAGTCCATGCAGAGATTTCCTTCAGATGTATCTGCAAGAAAGGCAATAATATATGGAAAGAAAAGGGAAGAGGGAACACAACCATGGTTTAACATTTGTACCATTGCAGCTGTCGGTTTCTATGATTCCATTCTTTAATTCTATGATTCTCTGTGTGTGAGTCAGTGCTTAAAGAGCTGGATGGATAAAGCAGAGCAAACGGGATTTTCCTCTAGCTGAGTCATGTAGTATATGAAGTCACAAAGCAAACTCTTGTCATCTAACATACTGTATATGCTCATATCCCATAAATGTAACATGTCAGTGGGCTACAATACAATGAGCTGCTCTTAAGACAAATATCTGCAGGGTTTCTTGTGACCTTCACGTCCCCTATTACACAGACTTGCCTTAAAGTCTGCTTGGCTTCAGTTGTTGATTTCAGTCTGAGTCCATATCCGACTAAGTACTTGTACCTTGCAATTTTCCATGCTCAGCAGCCTCTGGGTGAGCAAGAAACAAAGTCTCCACATATCTCCTCTGCTGGGTCATTTATTTCTTTTTTCTACTCCCTCACCATACCTTCCCCAGCTCATGTGGGTGGCTGCATTTAAACTACATGACAGGATTTGCGTTAAATTTGGACAGCGTAGTGTCACTTTGACAGTAACGTTCAATGTCTTCATCAAAGGTGAAGTTACATTCACCAGTGAAGTTGGCCATCTTTACCACTTATCTGAGTGTTACCTTACCCAGCTCACCCAGGTTTACTGATAGACCAGTTCTGTATTTAAGTATTGGACCTTTGCAGTGTCCTGTGCTGTTACATATCTTTCACTGCGTGGTTTTATGTCTTCTTAAGACCTTGCTGTGTCTCGTTCCTGATGAGAATTTCTAACTGCTCACATTGCTGTTCCTCCTCTTTCCTGACACATTAGTTGCTGGCCATATCTACATTTTTGTCATCCCAAACTGAGACAGCTCAGTCCAGATGCTGTAGTGATTACTCATCTTTCCAAGACCACATAGCTGCCTGTAGGCTTCTGCAAATTATGAGCTTCCGTTGCTTTATGTGTTTGGATGGCATCTTGAATTCTGTTAGATGTTCATAAACTTTCTTTAACTTTGAAGTCAGAGATCTCTGTTGTTCCACTCTAACTCATACTCTCATTTTAAAAATTAGATTCTGCTACCACCTTTAAACCCTTTTTTGTAAGTGATTAGCCCGTAGCTTAATTTGTAAAAATATTCTTTTAGTAGCTAATCACTTTGTTTGCTTGGGCATTTTTTACATAGTCTTACACAGTGTCTACTGGGTGTGCTGAATGCGTGGCTTTTCAGAGGCGGCTAAAGCGATCATACGTTGTATCACTCTCTGATTCATAACTGCTTTACTCACTTAAATGTTCACTTGGAAGGTGTTCAGTTTTAGAACCATTTAGAATTAACTCCTTTCACCTCAAGTGAAAATTCTCAAGTTGCCACCTCCTTTTCATTTAAAAATCAGAAGGTCATATAAATATTTTGGAAATAGTCTTTGAAGAGGAAATAAAATTGAACTGCATCATTTCACTGTCCTAATGTATTTCAGTCTCAATTCTTAGACCCATCTCGTTCCAGGTCCTGTGATACCGATGTTTTGTGATGGATTTTATCATCAAATTTGAGATTCTGCAGGTCAAGCGCTTTTGCTTGTGATCTGCGTTGATTTAGGCAGTATGCAGTTTCTTAAGCAAGAGAGCAGTCTGGTCACATACAACATTTTAACAGTGGATATATCTGATTAAGAAAAGGCTTCCTTCTGTATCTTATATTCTTTCTTAATGCCAGAACCTGACAAAGAGGGGACTCTTGGGGAATAGAATGTCAAATTTTGCATTGTATTTCTGCAGTTGCCTTTCATATGTTGTTCAGAGATTTATGGTAACAAACTTCTCAAGGGAGGAAGTGAAGGCGTTACGTCTTCTTCCCAAGAAGTTGGGAACTTATCTCATGTATCATTTATCTTCTTATCAGGGAAGACTTTTATGATCGGTGTGATATACCCCAGCATGATTCCTGAATGTATTTTTGGAGACAGACACTCATTCAGATCCTTAATGTTTCAACTATAAATTCTGCTCTTGAAGAAAACATAGGAAAGGAAACAGTTTCTCTCAAAAATAAAACCATAGCAACAACCTCATGACAAATAGTAGAACTTTGCTGTCACTGTGTTTTGTAGTAAAGAAGGCCTTTGGTGTTGCTATAGGTATCACCTGACATAGCTATAGGTGAGTTCTCTATTACAAACACTGTCATTTGGGGCTTATGACTCAGCAGTGAAAGCGTGTTTCTGGTGAAACGTGGTACAGAAGGTTCTTCTTTCTCTGCTGTAAGAGGCTACCTAGAATGTAATTTTATTCTGACCCCTTGCTTTCCAAAATCCATCTGACTCTGTAACCAAAACGTCTTTAAAACAAGCCCTCACACATTCAGTCTATAACAACATTTCAGGAGCTGGAAAACAGATTTACAAAGAGAGAGCGAGATGGGCTTAGGATGCCGGCTGAGCAGAGTAACACCAGTCATATCACATTCTTCTCCTCCTTGTATGCCATGCTAATTAGAATGACCATTTGTATACCAAATCAATAAGTTTTTGGTTTCACATCCAAAAAAGCCCTCACATATGGTAAGGACAATATAGCTGCCACTTATGGCCTGATCCTGCACTTCTTAAGAAAAGATACCTCCCTGCTAAAGTTTTGTTTTGGCTGTTTCCATAAGGAGTTCAAATACTGAGCCAGTAATTTAAACCACTTCATTGAGTATTGTCATTGTTAGTTAAGCTGTCATCATTTTGGCTAAAAGTGAAAAAAAGGAAAAGGCTCGAATACAATAGTAAATAAAGGTGCCTTGCAGCTGGACATTTTAATTCACACAGTGAAACTTTTCCTGAAATGACTGTTGGAATATGACAGGCCTTCTGCTCTTATTCCTGTGGTATCCAGGGAAAAGTGAAGCAAATCTGGCAATTCAGGAATTCCTCAGGTAGCTGTTTGTATTGTCATTTGATTTTGCTCAGTTGTATAAATTGTCTTGTTCTTGCACAAATATGCCACTGACGTGGTTAAAGGATCCATGAGGTCTGAGTGATGTACTGTAAGGGAAGGATACTTATCGCTGTGACAGTTCATTTTAAAGGTAATACGATGAGCTGCAGAAACATAATTTTAAGCTTAGGTATTTTCTCTGACCTCATTTCAGGTTGAGCTTGCTTTCTAAGAGACTGTGTCTTTTACTCCTTGAGATACTAAATATTTGGACCCTTACCATTTGAATATTGGAAGCCTGAAAAACATTATTGCAAACAAAGCTGCCTTTTGGGCCTCTTAAGTATACACACTAATTTGGTTCTCCTTACAAATGAGTGCTTTGCTTAACCAAATTGGACTGTTTTCATTCCCCTAACAAAGGCTGCTGCACGCAGTTCCTGTAACTTTGTGCTGGCTGTTTCCCAGGAGGAGAATTGATGCGTTGACTGCAGAATATACACACAGGTCTGTTTCTAACTAGCCTGTGATAACCAAGTGAGATGCAAATCTAATTAAATGCAAAAAAGCTGCAGTGTGTTGCAATAAGTGTCAAGATCTGACTTCAGCTGACAAAAGCAAGGGAATTCCAAGTGAAGATTGCTGCTATGTCCTTACTTCACCTCTTTGTATTTCAGAGTTTCAAGGCCTCAGAACCATGCACACTTGACTATGTGCTATCTACAAAACACTGTTCAAAGAGCATTGTCACCGTGTCAGACTTTTAAAAATTAGGCAAATTATACAACTATAATTTTGACTCCCTAGTGGGCACAAAGTATAGAATTAAGTAGCCTATCATACACCATTTCTCAGTTTTGCCCCTTCCTCTTTTGGGACACAGAATAGATTCCTCTCACAGGAGAAAACAAACAGCTGGTTATTTTAGATGTCTGTATGTAGCAAGTGGCCTTTGACTTATTTATTTGTTCACTTATTGAACAACTACTTAGGTATTCTTAGGGCATTTGTCATTGTTTTGGTTGATGCTTCATTAGCATTAATGGAATTATTTCTATATTTCATTTACCTGAGAAGAAATACAGTTTTATTTTACTTACAAGGGAATGTGGATTAGGTCTACAGAGGGCCTTGGTACTGCTCTGATTGGATTTGTGGCAGTTGACATTGAAGAACCTTGCTGGAGGGTGAAATCAATGGCAACCAGTTTTCGATCTGGGTTATCTATATGGTACATGGCAGAAGCAAGTGGGGGACCAGGATCACATGGGATCCAGCCTGAACAAGAAGCTGGCTAAACTTTTCACTGTGAAAGGACAAGGAAGTCACAGTGACTTGAGCTTTGTGCTGAAGATTCTTGTAAGGTGTTGAGCTTTGTGCTGAAGATTCTTGTAAGGTGTTGTGCTTGTGTCTGTTGTGGCCCACGAGCAGACATTACTCCAGCTATTGGAAAACTGGCAGATGGACTACGTGCTGTTGCCTCAGCCACTATGGTGCTCATTCGGGAATGGGTCAGTTAGGTCTGTACTGTAAGGGCATGACCAAGGCATTGGCAAATAGTCTGTTTTGCCAGCATGGGAGGTGTTTGAATGCAGATGCAAGTACAGCAACAAAACTTAAAGTGTGTGTCTCAACATCCTCAAAACTACCTGAGTTGGAAGGAGCTTCTTTCTCTACTTGGTAGTTCTGTGAACTCTTTCATATTAGATGCCTGAAGGAGCCTCTTTACACAGGATCCAAATATTTAAGGGATAGGAGAAACCATTCTGTCCTTTTCCTATAGTTCAGTGATTAGAAACCCTGAAACTAGGCTTGTGAGGCACCTGGGTTTGGTTTCGTAAGTTTCTTTCACTCAGAAAGTGCTATAACCATCATATGGTTATTACAGCATCCTTAATCCTAGCCACTGAAATTGTTCAGTTGTGACTGTCTGGGCTGGACCTTTAAGAGTAAAATAAGCTTTCTGGAAAGTATATGCTAAAGCAGTCAGAGACCTTTTGGGAACCTCACTGAAACTGGAAATCATAAGACACTGTAAGTGCCTCCATAGCCAGAAAGCAAACGGATGAGAATTTTGAAGACTCATTTTGTATTTAAGGATCGTTAGTGTTTACTTCTGCACCTGAGTCCTCTCTCTAGTGTAGTCATTGAGACTTGTCTCAGGTCACACAAGCAAATCAGTGACAGAGAGCTAGGGCGAGGCTTCAGCATCCAGACAAATACGTCAGAGTACGGAAAAATCAACATAATTTTTTTGTAGATAGAGAAGCTTTGTCGTAATTACGAAGCTCTTTGACAAAATCAACACATTGATAAACCAGGGTGACACCTTCGTTGTAGTGATTTCAAAAAAGCTTTTGGCACAGTCCCTCACCAGTGCTGTTAATGAACATTAGCTGGCAGATGTTTGTTAGGAAGAAAGTCTATCTTGTGAATTAGTAACTAGCTGAAAGAGAAGGGTTAATGGGAGAGCAATAAATAGTCATTTTTACATTGTGAGAGAGTTACAATTGGACTCCCACAGGG
Source organism: Urocolius indicus (assembly GCA_013401255.1). Taxonomy (NCBI): domain Eukaryota; kingdom Metazoa; phylum Chordata; class Aves; order Coliiformes; family Coliidae; genus Urocolius; species Urocolius indicus. Next base: position 427,776 of record WBNH01005791.1, read on the forward strand.
ATTCATGCTGGGACCTGCACTATTTAGCATACTCAGAAATGGTCTTGGAAAAAGAGCGAGTAAAGATGCAGCACAGTTTGTTGTTCATGCCAAGTCCTTTACAGGAATGGGGTATGAAGCTACCAGCAAGGAGTTTCAAAGGATCTCATTCTGCTGAGCAGCACAGGAGTTAAACTAGAAGTTGAAATTCAGTCACAATAACAGTGAAGTTAAGGCATACAGGCGAAACCAATCTTAATTATATGTGCTAGTGGTACGTTCTGCATGTGCTGTTATTGCTGGAGGAGTTTTTATGGTCTCTATAAGTAATTCTTTAGAAACTTCATTTCCAGTTCCAAGTCAAAAATAGCAGGAGTTACTAGAAAAGAAAGACAGAATGGAGCAGGAAATGTTGTGATGTCTTTGTGTGTATCAGTGGTATGGCCACACAGTATGAAGCTCTGGTTTCCCACCTCAGAAAGAAGGTAAAGGTAGAAAAGAATAATGACATTTGAAGAACAGGTTTTGTTTAAAACGTGACTACCAGCACTTGGGCTTCTCAGTTTGAAAAAAGGCAAAAGCAAAATTACTTGGATGACTGAGGGAAGGTGATGGAATTCTACAAAGTACTGGCTTGTGGGGAGAAGGTAGGAAGCTCTCCTTCGCTTTTTCTAGTTAGTGGGCACACAGGGGAAATGGTGGACAGCAGGTTTAAAACAACCCAAAGGTAATCTTGTTCTCAAATCCTGCAGAACTAAAGTATGGAAACGTGGAAGTTGAAACTATCATTACTTTCAAAAAGAGGCTAAACTCAAAAGGGAAGTCCTGCATTGACAGATAGCAAACAGAATGGAATATGCTGTCCTTTAGTTCAGGTTTTCCCTAACCAATGATTTACTGAAAACTCTGAATATATATATCAAGAAGGATTGTGCTATATCTGACCTGTTCTTTATACTCTCTTCCTGACTGTTAAATCCTGGTCATTAAGCTCTGAAGCAAATTAGGCGTACCTGTATAGTCCAATACATTATGGCCATTTTGCAGCTAGTACAGAGGAGAGACACATGATGCTCAAGGGATTAGAGGAATGGTGTACTGTAGAAGACTGAGAGATGTGGTTTGTTCAGCCTTAAGCAGGTGGCTATGGGGAGATCTTAATGCTATTGTCTGAATGGAAGACCAAGACAGGTTTGTCTCAGAGGTGCACAGCGATAGGGCAAGAGCAGACACCTGTTGAAACATGGGAAACTCTGCTTAGATACAGAGATTTATTCATTTATATCATGAAGATGGTCAAATGTTGGCACAAGCTGCCCAGAGAAGTTGTGCAACCTCCTTCCTGGGAGCTACTCAAAGTTTGACTAGACATGGTCCTGAGTAGCTTGCTCAACTGACCTTGCTTTGAACAGTAAGGGCTCCTAGGTGGCCTCCTGAGGCCCATTGCAACCTATCTGGACCTGTCTTCTTAAGATAGATTCTTATCATGTACTTCTGCCCTAACTGTACGATATGATATATTCATTGAGAAGAGGGGAATATATTTAATCTGGGTTAACGAATATATGTTAAAACTCAGTGCAGGAACATAGTGGGGACAAGACACTTTGGATTTGCCATAAAGAGTCAGCTCTATGGTACTTTCTGTAGTGAACTGACAGTATTTGTTAAAACACTTTGTAAAAATACAACAAAAAGAGAAGTTGTTTGTCAGAGTGCAGCTATAGCAGGAGTCAGTGAATGGTATTGTTTTCTCATGCTTGCAGTTTGTGGGTTTTACTTCCAATGACTTCTTTAAACATATGATATATAATCAGTTTGTCAAACACTGAATAATGGGGAAGAGTATCCTCAGCACAGTGTATCACACACTGGGATTGTGTCACACAATGGGATTGTGTCAGTACATCTTCTCTACAAGTGGATCGAACCTGGCTCCAACAGGAAAGATGGTAAAAAAATGTTCTTCATCCTGATTTCTCTAACTAGGGTCAGTGCTTCGTGGCATTTGAGTTAAGATTTTTGGAAGATAAGACAGTGCTGTTGGTGACTACGTCTGCTCAACAGCTGGCATGCATGACATGAACAAACTATTCAGACTACAAAAATGCCCCAAACTGCCCGTCATGGTTTCCTCCTGTAAATAAGAACTTTTATTTCTGAGCTGCAGACCCTACTACAGCTCAGCAGCTTAACAACAGTATATTCACCACCAATACTTATGGAAGAAGCTGAGTCCTGTATTTGTAAAGAACAAATGCACTTCGACTTAATTACATTCAGGCCTGAATAAAAATTAAAGGGTTTGCATGTCTGCTAGTCTCTATGTGGGTAGAAAGGCAGTGAGGTTAAGATAATAGGCTCAAAATGTATTCTCAGAAAACATTTCAAACCACAGCAGGGTGTGATTGTATGCAAATAAGTATTTTTGCAATAGCAGATTAAACACCTTATGGAATTTGTATGGAAAACTGCATGCTTGTACATGATACAAAGTATGATTAAGCACCAGCGTGTGGAGATTTTGCCCTTGGTAAGAAATTAATGCAGATTTAAACCAATCAATGATTTTCTCAGTCTTCTCATGGTATATGTTGTAAGCTACGAACAGTGAGTACCTGAGAAAAAATGGTAAAGATAACACTAGTTTTTCCTTGGACCTGCATCCTTACAATAATATGTCTTGCTGTGGTTTCCAGTTAGGAAAAGCATTGCAGTAGCAGAAAGTCTGGCAAAGCATGGCAACATGGAGGATCTGAAACAGTGAGAAAAGAAAACTGGTGAATTGTTGTAAACTTTTTCTAGAACAGGTGTTACTGGTGTGTATTTTGCCATCAGCTTACACAACGACTTACAGAGTGGTTTTTAATAAAACCTTCAAAGTATCTTTTTGATGGTTTTAATGAATGCATGCATTAATCATTCCAGGTTCCAGGACATTCATTGAAATAAACTTCTTTTTTTTTTTCCCCCCACTCATAGATTGTTAAAATGACTCTGAGGGGCCCCAGCACCCATACTGGCAGCAGGTACCTTCACAAAAAATGTATAGTTAGCTGTGATGGGAAGGCCAGCACTGGCATAGGCAGATAATGGCTGCTCTACTTGGTCATTTGCATCACTAAGGGACATTGTGGCTGGCAGAATGACTGAATGTCTTTGGGAAATGGTCTTTAATGTCAAATTCGAATCCACATTACACACCAGAATTATGTATCTGCCTTTCTGAAACTCTTTTCTCTGACACTCGAGTTGCTGTGTCCTGTGCAATGAGAGGGATGCCCTGGCTTTTTCAGGAAAATTGCCTTTTGGTGTGCTCAGAAAGAGGTTTTAAAGGAATATTTAAAATTGCAACCTGGATTTTTTTCCCTTAGCAGTGATAGTTCTGACATGACAAAATCAGATATAATGGCCTTTGTTTTTATCCAGTGTTTTTCCTATCTGGAATAGAAAATAAAAAACACATTGCTTCAAATTAACTTTGATGTATGTGAAGTGAATTGGCCCCACAGTGACCTTGTGCAGTTTCTCTGAGGTGGATATATTACTTTATGAAGAAATGAAATCTTCTTTGAAGAAGTCAAATTGTCATGTTTAAAACCAGTGAAACACACTCCTCTTTCTGTCTTCCAAAACAACTCTGTCTGCTCAGCAGTAAATCTGCAGAGGGAACCCCAGCTCACATTGGCAAGATTACTCTTCTTTCCTGCCTCTTCATCATAATTTGTTAATGAAAGCAGTGGTCAAAGAAAGTGCAAGATCAGCAGTTCTGAGCACTGGTACAGCAGGCTTCACTCTCCTCCATTCATCTGCCTTTTTTCCATGTGCTCCAGAATCACATCTAGGGCTGAATGGGTAACTGAGTGTCATGATTTATGGTGGCTGATGGAAAACAGAGTCTGTGAGAGGTGTCACCCACCCTTCACATGGAGGGTCTCATCCCTGCCTGGGGAAAGGCTCTGATCGTAGCCTGACGTTTTAAGAGAAGAAAAACATAAATACCAGAGAGTTTTTATTTCTCCCCAGTCTGTAGGGAGTGGCCTTCTTCAGGGAAGTGAGAACCTTCTTACCGTGTGTACAGAAAGCACTAAGTGAGAGTAACAGGCCATCCAAGGTGAGGAACCACTCCAGCCCTTGAAAAAATAACATAAAACTAGAGCTGAGACAGGTGACATAAAAGTCTATTAGATGACTTTGGGCATGTTCCCTCAGAAGAGGCACAGAAGAAGAAAGGATGAAGTATGGTGAAGCAGATTTATCAGAACATACAGCTGCTTGTACATTTTGCAGCCTCATTTTGCAGCCAGCATGTTATTTCTCTCTTTTAGTACTGCCTAAATTCACATATATAACTAGTAGAATCAAACTACATAATTGCTTGAAACAGGGGAAATAAAAGCAGACTTGTTAATGGTATTTTAAACAACAATTATTTTCAGCAGAAATAATTAGATTTCCCTTCAATTATGTATAATAGCATATATTTTAAACCAAATCAGGGACAGAATCAAAGTAAATACCAACACTATTCTCTCACACAGAAAAAAGGTATGGAGAAGAGTCGGAAGGAAGGAATCATAGAATCACAGAATGGTGGGGATTGGAAGGGACCTTTAGAGATCATCTAGTCCAACCTCCCTGCTAAAGCAGGTCCACCTAGATCAAGTCACACAGGAACATGTCCAAGTGCATTTTGAAGACCTTCAAGGAAGGAGACTCCACAACTCCTCTGGGCAGCCTGTGCCAGGGCTCCGCACAGTGAAATAGTTTTTTCTTATATTTAAGTGCAACTTTTTGTGTTCCAGCTTCATCCCATTACCTCTTGTCCTGTTGCTAGATACAATAGAAAAAAGGGATGCCCCAACCTCCTGACATCTACCATTTAGATATTTGTAAATGTTAATAAGATCTCCCATCAGTCTCCTCTTCTGTAGACTAAACAGCTCCAGTTCTCACAGCCTTTCCTCATATGAAAGATGTTCCAGTCCTGCTTATGGAGTTTTTCCCAAAGCAGTTTGGGAGAAAAACCTTTCAGGTGAGACTAACTCTGCCATAGTGATATTTGTCACAATTGTGTTTGTTATTCCATGCTGCCTCTTACCCCGGAATCATAGAACCATAGAATTATTTCAGCTGGAAGAGACCTTTAAGATAGAGTCCAGCCTTTGTCCCAGCCCTATCAACCACTAGACCATTTCCCTAAGTGTAGCATCCAATCATCTCCTAAACACCTCCAGGGACGGTGCCTCCACCAGCTCCCTGGGCAGCCTGTTCCAATGCTTGACAACCCTTTTAGTAAGGAAATTCCTCCTCATATCCAGTCTGAACCTACCCTTGGGCAACTTGAGGCCTTTTCCTCTTGTTCACTTGCTTGTTACTAGGGAGAAAAGACCAAGTCCCATCATACTACAACTTCCTTTCAGGTAGTTGTAGAGAGCTGTAAGGTCTCCCCTGAGCCTTCTTTTCTCCAAGCTAAACAGCCCCAGATGCCTCAGCCATTCCTCATGAGACAACAGCACAATTTTTGCTTTATTGAAGCATTTTTTTTTTAAAAATGGCTTATGTTTAGATTAAAGAGATCCAAAGAAATAGATCATCAAGATAAAGTGAGAAAAGTTGAAGTTTATGAGTCTTTGACTATTGGGGAAGTTCCTTCTGCTGCTAAGAAAGCTCAGTCCCTCGTGGAAGAGAGCTTCATTATGCCAGAAGAACCAGACTGCCACTCGTGGACAGACCATCTTGATGTTTTTTGCCATCTCTCTCTGTCATGGCCTTGGCCTTTCCTGAAATATTCAAGTAACTGTTGTTTGTGTGAGAGCTCCGGGCAGGCTGCCTATCCTGGTCTTGTTTGAGACCTACTTGTCAGTGCAAGTATCTGTGAAGTAGCCTGAAGTATTTGGGACTCTTGCTCTGCATTTGCAATTGGTGGCTATGGACTGATTTTGTCAAAGTAATGAAGCAAGATGTCTGGAGGTTTTCTTCCCAAGGCTACTTAGTTCTGTACCAAACAACGTCGTGCTCACTTCAACCCTCAAAGNGAGACCTACTTGTCAGTGCAAGTATCTGTGAAGTAGCCTGAAGTATTTGGGACTCTTGCTCTGCATTTGCAATTGGTGGCTATGGACTGATTTTGTCAAAGTAATGAAGCAAGATGTCTGGAGGTTTTCTTCCCAAGGCTACTTAGTTCTGTACCAAACAACGTCGTGCTCACTTCAACCCTCAAAGCCTTTTTGAAACAAATGGGAGATTTTCAGAGGATTTTGATTCAGGTCTTATTTCCATCTCATTTTTTTTAAAGCCACGAGAACAATTTTTGTGCAAGTGACTTCCAGGAATACCATTT
>WBNH01005791.1:435693-445753 GCA_013401255.1 Urocolius indicus
TGGGATGCATCAAGAAGAGTGTGGCCAGCAGGTCAAGGGAGGTTCTTCTCGCCCTCTACTCTGCCCTGGTGAGGCCTCATCTGCAGTCCTGTGTTCAGTTCTGGGCTCCTCAGCTCAAGAGGGACAGAGAACTGCTGGAGAGAGTCCAGCACAGGGCCACCAAGATGATCAGGGGACTGGAGCATCTTCCTTATGAGGAAAGGCTGCAGGAACTGTGGCTGTTCAGCTTGAGGAAGAGGAGACTGAGACATTTACATATTTACAAATATGTAAATGGTGGGTGTCAGGAGGTTGGGTCACCCCTTTTTTCTATTGTATCTAGTGACAGGACAAGGGGCAATGGGATGAAGCTGGAACACAAAAAGTTCCATGTAAACGTAAGAAAAAACTATTTTACTGTGAAGGTGAGGGAGCCCTGGCACAGGCTGCCCAGAAAGGTTGTGGAGTCTCCTTCTCTGGAGATTTTCAAGACCTACCTGGACACATTCCTGTGTGACCTGATCCAGGTGGACCTGCATTAGCAGTGGAGTTGAACTAGATGATCTCTACAGGTCCGTTATAACCACTACCATTCTATGATTCTGTGAAGCTCAAAGCCCAGTTTATTAGACTACATTAGCTGTTTGAAACTGCAGACTCATGACTGTTAAATACTGTAGAACAAATCTAGCAGGAAGCAGGACTAGCAGCCTGATGGGTGGTGAGATGCTCAAAGAGTATGAACTACTCCCAAAGAAGAGCAGCCACATGCAGACTTTCAGGCCTGGCAGTTGAGCACAAACCAAATCAGGTTTGCCCTGACATTACCCATAATTTTCTGCCATGATCCAGGATGATTTCTGTGTTTGTCTAGCACTGCAGTTCCTGGCTGTTGCTGATAAGGATTCAAAAAGGGAGATTCAGAGCAACCACAAAGCTTTGCAAAGCAGTTGACGCTTTGATCTTTTCCAAACACTATGTAGGAGGGTGGTGGAGTCCAGTCTGTTGAGTTTAAGTGCCTATCCTGTGTCTTGCCTCATCTTGCAAATGTAAGAAGGTAAAAAACCAGTTCCCATTTGTCTAATATACAAATTTCTTCTGTAGTCACTAAAAAGGTGTGTAACCTTTGAAGGTAATGGGAAATCAATTATATCTCACGAATGTTCATTTTCTAAGGATCTAACCAATTTCTGAGATGGTGGCTTTATTCAGCTCACAAAAAAGCACTCCAATTTTCTCCAACGCTGTAATTCCTAAGTGACGATTTGCTTTTCCTTCACCCATTCCATGTCCAGTCCTAGAGAAGCCTTGCAGAACTGACCATCTACAGCTGGCTGAGAACAGCAGCGTTGGACCGTACTCTCACGACCTCATGGTTAAAGGCTTCTAAACCTGTGAGATGCAGATTCAGTCTTCCTCGAGAATATTTAGCTTACAGAGCAAATGCTTGAACTACTACAGGAGCTTCCACATAGAAACCAGGAAATTACACCAAAAGTTAACTGCAAGTCTCTCACACCTCACTTTTCAACATTCTCCTGTGTTACCTGCTCAGAGTTCAGGTGGCTCAGGACCTAAATGCACTTTAGGTGGCACGTAGTTATCACTAATCATGACAGCGATTGAACAAAAAATGACCTGGATTAATTCTTGCTTAACAAACATATACAGGAAAAAAAAGGAGCCACATGTTGGCTCTGCTACATTCAACAGACTGGTCTCTTGAAGCAGCAGAGCACTGCAGCACTACTGCAGTGATTCTCCAAATTTTGACTCCAAAAGCTCTTGTTACATGCATAGAGGCAAAAACCTTGTTTTTGCTAACTCTTCATATTTACCCAGCGTGTTAGTGCTTAAGAATGCAAACTTAGAAACTAGGATTTAACTGTGAAATGACTTAAAATCTTTTGTTCAGAGACATTAAACAGAGATGCAGTTTTGCCTGATCAATTCCACAGGTGAAGAAGACCTGTCTTAGCCATATGGCCTGTTTCTTGATCCTATGAATAAAGATACCAGAATGTTTCACTGAGAAACTTAAGAGGGGTGTTTTAACTACGTTGTGGATCCGAGGTTAAATAAAGCAATGCTGTTTAGAATAAAACTGAACTGTAGAGAGTGAAAAAAATGTGAGATTTGCCAACCATTGCAGAGTTAGACATTGAAGAAAAAAAAGAGCCCTTGAGCGCTTCAGGTGAAAGTGTTCCAGAAGCCTGCAGATCAGGCAAAGTTTGTTTCTGTCCTAAACTACAGAATTCTCCACACAGGGTGGGAATCAGAAGTGCCAGCCACTCCTTTAACACATGAATACCTTAAAAAAGATAGTAATTATCAGGGAGGGAGTAGGACAAGTGCCGCATTTCCAATGCTAATGGTTCTTTTTATGGCCTAATCACTAGACATTCAAGAGTTTTTTTCCTATGAAAGCTGCAATGTGAATTTCAGTTTTGGCTGTGTATTAGCCACCTGGTAGGCAAGACAGGCATTTTAGAAACTTACACGATGTCAAAACAGTTCCAAGTGGAAATAGTAAAAATATCACAAATGAATGTTATATCTCAACTAATTACATCGCGATGCACATGGAACAAGAACTTCTCATTGGTGTTTTTCTTTTTTTCAACAGCCTAATTCTCCATCCCCTTACTTAAGCTGTTCTTCTCTACTGTATTCAGGAAAATTAAAAGTTTCAACATACCTGGAAGCCAAAGGTCATTCGTGGTATTCATTAAGCGATAAGTAGTCAAAGAAGCTTATTAACTCTATCAACATTAAGTTTAAAAATGTGATTACTTTTACTTGTGGAAAATCCTGTCATTTTGCACCTGTAATCAGGTGCAGGCAAAGTGTACAGTCCAGTAGAGCACCTAGGCTATGTTTTGTTCATTCATACTGTCACACAATCTTGGCCTGAAAAAGAAAAAAAAAACACAACACCCTAAAAGATATTTGTAATTTGAAAGCTGCTCCCTTTGCCAAATGAACAAAAATTGCAAACAAACTTTCACACTTGTGTTTTTGTTTGTTTGTTTGTTTTTTGGCTCCTGGCAAAGCACATTTGATTTGCTCACAAGGCTGCTGGGCAGCTTGGTAGCATGTAAGAGAGAATGTGGTCATGTCTACGGAAACAAACGCAAGGTGTCTAATCAGATGATCAACTCTCAACGCAAATGAGATTAACCAAAGATATCAAAGGTCTGTCAAAATCCCGGTAGTTAAAATGTTGCGACCGGAGGATATTTTGGACATCCCTGCCACCTGGTGTTCAGAAAGTAACCGTGTTACTGCAAACAAGCTGAAATGCTCTTTAATCTGTGTTCTCACTAAGATGCAAACAAACACGGATGTATTTAATTGGGGGTAAATGCATAAACTGCAACAATGTCTTCAGGTTGGTGTCGTTATCAACTTCTGTCTAGAAAGAAAAGGAACAGCGTGACCTAATGTTCCTTCTGGTCCCATCTCTACTAACCACAAAATCTCACAGGTAAATCTTTGATTTCTGGGTGTTTACACATCTCCTGACAGATCAGAGAATCACACAATGGCAGGGGTTGGAAGGGACCTTTAGGGATCATCCAGTCCAACCCCACTGCTAAAGCAGGTCCACTTAGATCAGGTCACACAGGAACATATCCAGGCGAGTTTTGAAGACCTCCAAGGAAGGAGACTCCACACCCTCCCTGGGCAGCCTGTGCCAGGGCNTAAATGACAAACACTCTGGGCACAGCTTTATACAACTTCACGGTCTAACTGTAAACTGTAGTGTGACAAACCCAAAGGTCAAGCAAAGAAGTCTTATGAGATGGAGCTAGGTAAAAAATGGACTAGTGATAGATAATACTGGGTACTAGTGAGTACGCAGTAAGTGGTAACAGCAGTAACTACCAGGTTGGCATGTTTGATGCCTGAAGTAAACATTCCTCCCTGGTAAAATTGGTAACAGGGAGCATATAAACTGAGATAAACCATCTTTTATCTTTACTTAGCAAAGGGTTACTTCAGGTAAAGCCTCAGTGAGGTCAAACTGCATCAATAGCAGAATGAGGGATTTCCTCCCCTGCACTTTGCAAAGCAAATTTAAATACACTTGCGTTTCACAATGGTAACTCAGGAAGAAACCACAGTCTCAGCAGTATATAAATGTCTGGCATTTGAGTTGGCACTCCTGGCAGGCACAACCCAGTAACTCTTTGTCTGGGATCACATCTTCATAGGGCTGCCAAAAATAAAGCAGAGTGTAGCCTTTGGGTTTTTCTTCAAGGCCCTGGGGATCAAATGCAACTGTGTCCTTAAGTGCCCCAGTCTGTATCGATTCTGGTAACTTTGAAAGTGAGAGGCACTAGAAAGTCAACTCTGCAGTGTACGTTTGCTGTGTGCACACCTTGTCTCAGGTGTTCTCCTCAACAGCTCCTGCCATGGCAGAACAGGCACATCCTGCCTATTAATTGAGAACTGTGCAGTTGGATGTAGAGAAGGCAGCTGTAGGTTTCCTTGTCAAATGCAGGAAGGTGGGGTTTTTTTTACATTGATTTACAAGCCAAAATCCTAAACCACTTAACTCTTACAGCTTTTGCCAGAATTTAATTACTGCCTAATAGAGGGCTCAGCTGCTTTCTCAGCATCTGAAGAAAGCATTTTCTAATGAAAGCACAGAACATACAGAACTTGGCCAAGCAGAAGATATTCTTCCTGTTCTCTGTCAATAGTAACTGCTCAGCACAGACAGATGTTAGTACTGATGGGAACCTAACGACTCTTGTATGATCTTTGTAGAGAGGGCAAAGGAGAGGGGGGAAAAAAAATTGAAAGAAAACTGGAGGCAAAAAACCAGGCTAACCACAAACAAAAATTACATCACCTGTCTAGCATGCTGATGGCTGCTAACAGTGGAGCCCTCAAGTGAAATACCAGGCTGATTATTGGATTTTATTAAAAATGTCAAGAAGAAGAATACTTTAGGGCCCTGCATAAACCTTGGATTCAAAAGGTCTCTCTCTAGCCTCTTTCAGTCTATTCAAGCCCGTTGCAGCAGACTTGTTCTTGTCAGTCACAGCTCTTGCACAATCTGTTTAATATTCCCAGCTACTCTCCATCAGTACTGACAAATATGAAGACAAGGATGTTGCCTACAGCCTAGTATCACCAAAACTCTGCTTTCCGTTCCCATTTTTGTTTCAGCATGCACAAAAGGGCCTTAAAAACATCCTCAGAAAATGGAATAATTCTGCAAGAAGCTGAGAGAAGATGCTTGGAAGGACTCACTATGCACTGACTTTCTTATATTTTCCCTTACAAATCTGCTCTGATGATTGCCAAAGACAAAGAAGCAGCCAAATAAACACCTTGATATCACGAAAGAAAACTGAGTATTTTAACTTTTCGCTGAAAAATGTTCAGATTTAAAGTGGATAATAAACTGTGGCCCGCACAGATCGTATTTTCAATGCATGGCTCTGAAAATGACACATTCTACTGTACTGAAATTGTCTAGCACTTTTCAGTTACTGCTTAACAGAAATATGGCTGGTGAGTCAATAAACCAAATCAGTTAGGTACTCCCTAAAAATTGGATAGTCCATAGTACTAGGAAGGATCTCTTCAAACTCTTCCTCAACCTGTGTGTATAAATAATACCATCAACTAAACATCCTGAGTTTTAACAGTTATTTTTTCTTAATGGAAAACTTCAGCCTACATCCTGAGTGCTGAAACTGTTTCAGTTCTAAATCTTTACCAAGCCACAGTAAAAGCCAACCAACAATTGTTTCAAATAAGAAGAAATGGCTGCTTTGTTCTCAAAGCATTGGTAACTTGTTTCCTATGGGAGGGAAGTGGGATATTTGATTCCCTATAGCAGTTTATGGCAACACAGTATCTTGAAGCAGTATAGAGATGCCCAAGCCTTTTTTAAAACCTGAGGCAGCACCATCTCTGTCAGGTGCTTCCATCTCTACAAAAGGATGAGAAAAAAATCCACATTTAACAGACAAAAGATCACCTACTGATTTATGAGAGGAACATCTGCTAGTTACTTAAGAATTTGTATCAGGTTTGCATGGCAAGATTTTGGTAGTGGAGGGGTCTTCTGTGAGAAGCTGTGAGAAGCTTCCTCTGTGTCCAAGGGAGCCCACACCAGCCAGCTCTAAGACAGATCCACTGCTGGCCAAGGCTGAGCCCATCAGCAACAGCAGCAGTGCCTCTAGGATAATGTATTTGACAAGAGGGACAAGTTGCTGTGTGACAACTGCACACAGGGGAGAGGGGAGCAAAAATACGTGACAGCAACAACTCTGCAGACACCAAGGTCAGTGACGAAGGAGGGGAGGAGGTGCTGCAGGCATCAGAGCAGATATTCCCCCTGCAGTCGATGGTACAGCATATAGTGACACCCTGCCCCTGCAGCCATGGGGGAGCAAAGATCCACCTGAAGCCTGGGGAGGACCCCGCACTGAAGCAGGGGAATGCCCAAAGTAGGCTGTGACCCCATAGGAAGCCTGTGCTGGAGCAGAGGAAGAGTATGAGGAGGAAGAAGCTGCAGAGACAACACGTGATGAAATCACACCAGTAGAGTTCAAATACTAAACTGCTACAAAACAGGACTGGAATAATTTCCTGCTTCTGAGCATAACTTGTATAATTGATGCATTTATATATGTTGAACCACACGTGAGGCTACAGACACACAAGCAGAAATCACTGCACCCAGTTAAGCAACTTGCATAGCATTGTATTTCGACTTCTGCCTTAAATCAGGGCATGCTATTTACAATTGTTCTTGAAGCCCACAACGGGACAGAGACAAAAAAAAAAAAGCCTATTTTATTTTCAGCTTTAAAGATGCATCTCTAAAGAATCAGTAGAAAAAAACAAGTAAAAAAAGTAAACACCAGCATTTTGTAAAATCACATTGAACTAATCCAAGACAATACAAAGTTTCCATACACCACTCAAATGCAGCTTAAAAAAAATAATTAAAAAGTAGTCCAAGATCCCTCTACCGGAAATAAATCATTAAGTACCCACAGACTTTAACTACAAAACAGGATACATTCTTTCTTTTTTCTTCCATTGATGAAGTTGATTGCCACGTACTTCAATCACTTGCAAGTGGAATCCATGGTGTCTCAGAGAACCAATGAGAACACACACAATCGCTCATTAAAGTCCTTCCATTTTCAGTATAGGCTCTGTGTCAAGTCAACGCTCGTCACATGTCTTTAGACTGATCATCTTCTTCAAGTTTCCTGATTTCATTCTTTAAACAATTGATGGTTTCACGACTTGCTTTTAGTCTTTCCTTAAGCTCAGCAATTTCAAAACTAGTTTTCTTTTTGGCAGCTTCCAGCTTTTCCCTGGTTTTCACTTCAAGATCTGCAACTGCAGTGGTGGTGATAAAGAAAAAGAAACATTTTAAGTACCAGGGAAAATGTAATTATTTTTAAATTGCAACAATAATTTGGATGGTGTGTATCCTGAAAAGAAACTATTACTGTTAGCTTTAGAGATTCAGTGTCTCAATGAATGGAGGCAAAATGGTATCCAAACTAAAACCTACAACAGAAAAAAAATAAATCAGATTCGTGGATGGAGTTGTATGACTCACTGAATCATTTTCCAGTTTTTTGAAGATTAAGTGGGGAGAAAACCCTGCAGTGGTGACACCAAATAAACTGATTATGGAGAATTACAAGTAATTTGTATGTGGTGCCCAGCGACAGCACGTGGAGTCCATGGGCACCCACTGAAATGCAGGAGGGTCCCTCTGAACATCAAGAAACTACTTGTACTGTGAGGGTGGCTAATCACTAGCACAGGTTGCACAGGGAGGGATTACATATTTTGATTTTAAACTTACACTCTGTTTCATGCTTATAAGCACCTAGCGTGAGCTGGCGAGACGTTGTTAACAGCTGCTGCATCATTGCAGTGGGGTCTTGAAATATCTAACGAAGGAGAAAAATACACGGTATCACTAATACTCTTCAAAATAAAGTGAGGACTACATCAAAAATTTTCATACCATTTCATCATAGAATTCAGAAACTACAGTTTTCTTTCCCAGGATGGCATTGGTATCAGACTGGAAAAGCTTCAGCAAGTGATACAAGGTTACCTGTGCAAAGACAGAAGTTGATTAGCTTGACAACTGTAAGAAAATGCAAGTCTTATTCCAGATATCAGCGTTATTCTTTATAAACAGCTGTACAGGATTTAAACAATCTTTCAGGAAGGCAAAACCAAACGTCATGTAATTTCAGCAGAATTGCTTCCATTTGATATTCAGTGCTAAACACACTCCAAAGGCTCCTCGACACTTTAAAAATGTTTAGGCAAATGGTTTAGGACTGGTGTATGAAAACTACTAAGACCACCTTCTCGTACGTGTTTCCAAATAGATACTCTAGTTCAAGACCACTTTATCAATTAATCAGTTAGAAAGTGCTCTCTGTGACCTCATAATTGCTTCCTGTGAACTGCAGGAGAGCCTGCAGACAGCTCTGCACTGAAATTTCTCCCTGTACAGTTACTCTTCCAATACTGCACTGCAAATGGCAGGAGCTGGACAGGAACCACTGACCACTTGGTCTGTGACATAGGAAGAGGACACAGAGCTCACAAGTGATCCCTTCCACAAACAGGCCTGCAAATGTGTGTGGGAGAGAGTGGTACCTTCTCCAAAGGGAAGAACACAACGCACCAAAATAGCCTTCCAAGAAGCAGCACAAAGGAAAAACACTCAACCAACTTCAGGACAGCTTGGTCAAGCTGTGGACAGAATTAATACAGCAAGTCGAGACACTGCTGAGCACAACAGTGCAGGGAGCCCTTGCTAGTCCAGTACCAACTTTAAGAGATTCCAGGAAAACGTAAAACTCAATCATAGAGTGGTACCAACTCCCCTGCTGAAGCAGGTTCACCTAGATCAAGTGACACAGGAACATGTCCAAGTGCATTTTGGAGACCTCCAAGGAAGGAGACTCCACAACCCCTCCAGGCAGTCTGTACCAGGGCTACAGATGAGGCCTCACCAGGGCGGAGTAGAGGGGGAGCAGAACCTCCCTTGACCTGTTGGCCACACTCTTCTTGATGCACCTCAGGATGTCATTGGCCTTCCTACAAGAACTGGCTTGACTAGGACAACGCACTTATTTTGACCAGCTTATTTTGACCTACAACACCATAACTGCTTAAGTGTCATTCAAAGTTCCATGTACTTACAGGTCTTTCATTTGGATCAATGAAAAATATCTTGATGATTATTTCAAATTCGCCCCAGCCCGTTTCAGTGATTTCATAGGGTGGTTTGGTAACGACTGCAGTGGGAAACACAGACGTGTTAACAGGGGTGATAAAGCCTCAGTGGAACTAATCAATATCTCAGCTCTAGGAACAGATCCCCAAACGGCAAACCCACCTCTTAAAGGATTACCGTAGCTTTCGTGCAACTTGAACTGAATTTTTTTCACGTAGGCAGACATATCCTGAAACAGAAATGCCGTTACTTATGCAACACGCCAGAGTACTTGGGCATTCATTCGTCCTACTTGCTCATCGTTTCTTCTGATGCAAACTTGGTATTTCTTCTGCCTTCAAGCACAGGAGAAAAGCAACACGGTAGCCCCGTGCACGCGGACTGGCACACAGGTCCGTGGGTACTCTGTCCCCGCGAACGCTCTCCAGTTTCGTCCCAGACTGGAAGATCGCTTACAGAAGCCTAAAAGCATCTTCCCTCTCGTCCTCGTTCCTGCGACCACCCTTTCCCCCCCAGACGATGCAATTCCCCGTTTACGCCCAGCCGTGCTTGTGCCCGCCCGCCGCAGCTCCCGCCAGCCCCGTCCCGCCCGGCGCGGGAGCAGCGCGAGGGCCCGCCCGCCGCCCGCCGCGCACCTCGTTCCTGTAGGGCTTCACGTAAACCGTCCACTGGTGCGTGTGCCCGTCCTCCTCGCGCTTCTTCCCGAAGTACCGCGCCACGTTCCCGTACACCACCGGCTTCACGATGGTGACGCCCTTCGAACACAAGCGAGACCGCGCCTGAGGCGCTGCGGGCGGCGGCCCCGGGGAGCTGCCGCAGCCGCCG
>WBNH01005791.1:451461-492194 GCA_013401255.1 Urocolius indicus
GGGGGGGGGGCAAAGGGGAAAAGAATGGAAGGGGGAAAAACAAAAAAGTGGCAGAACTGGAGAAACTGGCCCTGGATGTGTGCTCTTTGCCTAATGAAATAAATGAAGTCGCCTCAAACAGAGCAGTCCTCAAAGCAGTCATTTTCAGAGTCATGAGTAGGTTGCAGAATAGGGCCAGACAGGGGGGAAAAACTTGGTAGGAACAAATGGAATGGAAAAAAAGTCTGCATAACAAGATGATGTGAGAAGGACTGGAAATGGATGGGACTGTTTGAACTAGATGGTGTTACCCAGGTTCTTGTTTATAGTAAGGAGCTGGGAGTGCCCTGAAGAACATGGGTGCTGAACCTGCTTCTAACAACCTATTTTTGGGGACTGTTGCACATGATCTGCCACCATGATGTAACCATTGAGCTCAGGCTCTACCCAAGCGTGCAGCTTAGGTGAAGCTTTACCATATGCCTCTGTTGTGAAAAGAAGTGAACTGTGTAGAGGCAGCTGGGTGCTCCTCAGAGAGCCTCAGACAGTGCAGATACTAGCACATCCCATAAATAAAGATCAACTTCAACACCAAAATCTCAATGTAAACTGGGTGCCTCAACATCCTTACTCAGGTTAGGTTAATAATGAAGCAGATTTAAGTTCGGAATTACAGATTGAAATTTGTCCTTTCTTACAAGTTAAAAAGAAGTGGTAAAGGGATTTATTCTTGGTAAAGGGATTACATACAATCTCACAGGAGCTGACCTTGCAGAAGTGTCACATAAGACTTCCCTCAGACTTCTTTCAGTCCTGGAAAGGATTGAGTGAGGGAAGAGGATCAGGCACAGCTGGAGGCAGCACAGACATGGCTCCAGCAAGGAACAAACGCTCCTCCACCATCTCTGTTTGCTAGCCCCAGAGGTTTTAACACACTATTAATTTAATTTGTAAGTAATGTGTTTATGGCAACTTACCATTTTTTTTAAGGCACGACTTGAATCTTTAGAAACCTCCTTTCTTCATTAATGCACCCAAGCCTCTCACAAGTTACAAATTCAAGCTAGTTATTGCTGTAATTATAACAACAACAAAAGCTGAAGGAGATGATAATGTAGAGGTTAACAGATTTACTTCTAAATGAATTTGAGTAAAAGGCTAATATATGGCTTTTTAACATTATAAATAACTGAATGGAATAGTCGGGAACAGCTTAAAATTAGGAGGGCACAGTAGGGATCTCACATGAAAGAACAAAAAAGTTATTTTTCTGATGTATCATACTGTTACCACTGTGAAAGAAACATCAAGAAAACTTTCCTGGACTCCAGCTGAGATGGAAGCCAGCCAGCAGATAGTTTTAATCGTTATGGAGAATTTATACTTACACAGAGAGTCTCAAAACGCAGCTTTTCTTGGAGAAAACGGCTAATCATTCTCATCTGGTTTTATAGCTGCTAATAAAACATTGGCCTTCTCTGACCCTTTTCCTTCAAAGTATTTTATGTATTAAAAAAAGAACCCACCACACAATTTAGCCATTCTTTCCAACAGTTTCTTCTGCGAGGCTCTGTTGGCCTTTCTACACCGTTCATCATTTTCATTACCCTTACACTGCGGGTCTTTGAGAAAACGGGGGCTGTGGACCTACATCTTGCAAAGATTCCAGGCTCAACGGTTTAAGCAAGCAAGGAACTGCAGTTTTAATTATATATAGCCTCCAATTAACTTTCTGAGGTGGGAGCCCAAGTCCCTTACAGCTTGACCCATGAATAAGGAGTCTGTTTGGAATGAATAGTCCCTGTTTTCATCCCCTCCCACCCGCATGGAGCTGTAACACATCCAGGCAGAGCCACGTAGTTTTTTTCTTAATTGAAGCGCAGTCTGTAGATTGTAAAGGGTGGTGAGCATAGCTGCCTGACAAAAAGTAGATGGCTAAACAGGGAAAGAGGAGATCAGTGAGCTTTAGAAATGAGTGTTTAGCACCAGTTTGACCATCTTGGGATACTGTACCTCTGTGGAGCTGGCCGCTGCTTCAGAGGTATGCGCTGCCTGTTCCACACAGGAACCCATCCATCTTCTGATAGGGTCTGGAGATGCATTCAACTACAGCCAACACTCTCCCTGCCTGTGTGGACAGTACCTTCCAGTGTTTTCAGCGTCAAAGAAAGGCTTCTGAGCATTAACACATTTCTTTCACTCCAAGTGTATTATATAGGAAAACACTCACAGGGATTTAAGAGCAGCACGCTCAGAAGGCATTCAAAGATAATATGCATAAAACAGGGCAGGAAACAGGACTTTTTCATTGTCAAGGCACAGACTAAAAAAAGCCAGCTTGTTTATTTTGTGGTAGAAGATGAAGCAGCAACTGCCCTCTTAACTTCTTAACTGTAGGGCAATTGAGCATTATCACATCTATTTCTGCTGACAAAAGCGTGGGGTAAAGGACCAACATCAGACAAGTGTGTCAGCCCTAACAATTCACAAGCTGATGAATGAAGCAATGAGGAGTTGGAGAGGTTTTTTCATGCCACTAGATGGCAGGGAGAGACTCTTTACTCCACTCGTGCACAGCTGCACCATTCAGAACACATCCTTCCTTGCCTGCCCACATGCCTTGGGGTGTAACTTCACCATTAATATACAGGATAGAGAGAGGAAATCTCAATGAGTACCAGTCAAGTTTTGGAAAAAAATGTTCATCAATACAGCCTGGGTGCTTTTTTTTTTAAACAGCTGTTTACACTGGGTCATTTATGTAAAACTGGGAAGCCCTCTTTCAGAAGAAAGTTATTCTATCTCCCACTTACACAAAGGGCACAAGGTTTACAAAACTTACAACTATTGCAGTCTCGTGGGAGGCTGAACATCAACAAATTTCTGTAGATTGTTCAGAAGAGATGGATAAACAGATTAATTAGAAGGCACAGCAATCATCTGCTTACAGCAAAGACCTCCATTTCTAGAAATAAAAATGTTTTGCAACTGTTTCTCACACCATCTCTCTAGGAGCAAAAAATGAGCAGACTTGATCAGTTTCTTGAACACCATATACCCAATGTCTCAGCACTAGACGCATGAACTGACAAGTATCTCACCATTTTCTGTAAAATCATACATTGTAGTACACAAAAGAGAAAGTTTAATCTTCAACTCACTAAGCTTAAACTTAACCATCAAAAAGCTGTCTAGCACAAAACCCTTAACCTGTTTTATTTAGCAGGAAACTTCCTTTCTCTTTCTGCCCAGGGATGGCACCACAACTCTCAGCTTGCAACACCTTTGAAAATACACCAGCTGCCAGTCCATTTAACTGCTTTTGCACCTTTCACAAACACCTCCTTTCACCTTCAGTCTAAGAAAGGAAATACATCCCCACCTCACTCTTAATTCAGCCTCTTTCTGTTGCCTCTCTGAAAGCTCTTGTACATCTCTCCGTACGTTACTTTTTTTGGACACAGAGCATACTTCTTGTCTCCCCATTTCCAGCCATTTAATCACATTTTCCAGAAGCAATCTGTTGCCTTTCTATCTTCCAAAAAGTAAAACCGATTTTAAAATACATAAAAATTTAATGTGAGCAATACATCTTCTTCTTTCAGTCCAGCTAATCTGTTCATGACGTGCTCTTGCACACCAGTGGCCTTACCTGCTCTCATAGCATGAATGAGTGTCAACTATGCTTCACTATGTCTGGAGTAATCTCTGTTGTTTGCCAAGATGCATTCAGGAAGTCAAGTAGTGTCAGTTTTAACTATGTTTTGTGCCAAATCCACGGTCAGGGGTGTTGAGTGTGCAGACTACATTTTCTGAATAAATTATGCTGTGCTACCAGGTGGTTTGTCTTTGGAAAAATGTAGAGGTTAAGCTGGCAAACACCTTTTCTCATCTGATCTTTTCTGAGAGTGGGATGCTACGGATCTTCAAGAGGACTTGGGCAATTCCCAATGTAAAACAGAGATTCTGACCTTAAAATCATAAAATCAATGCTTCCTTGTCTGGTCTGTTATGATTTGTTATTGTCTCTCACTTCGGGGTAAGTTGGATATAAAGACACTCAAGGGCTCGAATCTGATTTTCCTGTAATAATGTTTCTAAAAAAAAATATAAAAGATATCTTTGTGATCATTAGCTACACATACAACCCCATCTTCCTCTACTCAGCCTGTACTCAACAAACTTACCTTTCATTGCTTCATATAGACTTTGATTTCCTTCATGTTGTACCTCATTTTTGCATCTCACCACCTCCCCTGGGCCTGCTGCAATATTGTGAAACATTGTGAGGGATGAACCAGGGGAGAACAGCTCTAGTACTCTGAACCTCAGCATCTCTTTCCACCCCAAACACAACAGGGGTCAAAAAGGACACTTCTAACAGCTTACTTATGTCTGCTTTCCAGCCGGTGCTTAGATGCCTCATTTCCTGAGCAACAAATTCCAACACCTAAAGCCTCTCCCTGATCAGTGACACTCTTCTATGGACAGGAGATGTAGTAAGATGCTGGCTTTGCAAGAGGAGGAAGCTCAGCAGTGCCTTTAGTGAAGTTGGGTGAGAAGCTGTGCAGCAGTAGAAGGGATAATGACACCCTGAGGTCTTTGCTGTCTCACCACCCAGGCTGCAAAACCCATAGCAAAACATCTGCACAAGTGCTCGGGAGCTGCCTTGCAGAAACAGTTCCTGCAGTCAGAAATCTCCCTTCAGTTGCAGCTGGCTTGAAAACACACGGCTCACAGGAGGGACTAAGTTAGGCTTCCTTGCTAAACCTTACAAATGCCTTCAACCTCCCTCTCCTCCTAAAAACCTGCCAGTCATCAACAGCGGTGTTAGCCAAGTACAGCTGTGCTCTGGCACAGGCTTGTCCTGGTGTGGGTCTCTTTTTTGGCATATATTTTGTATCTTGTTTGCAGCCCCCAGAGGACAGGGCAAATGACAAGGGTTGCCTCTCTTTTCTGAAGGACAGTCAGCCTGCAGCAAGAGGTGGCAGAGAGGAGGCTTCTATACCAGTCTTCACATTGCTAGGCACTGGAGGGAGGAACAAGCAAGGACAATAATCTACTGCTGAGTTCTGGATGTCAGCAGGATCTCTTCCTCCAGCTCACTTCAGGGCTCTGGGCCCTTCAATTTGCAGCAGCAACGGAAAAGACAGTGGCCACAAAGGCTGGAGGCAAAGTTCTTGCAAGTAGAATTGAGAAAGAAATTTTTCCTAATAAGTGTTATTCAAATTGTTTCCTTGTCTCCAACTCAAGGGATGATATTTTACCCAGAGAGATCACATGGAAGACAAAAAATCCCATAATCAGACAGCTTACCTTCCTTGTTCTTCTGACACTGTTTCAAACTGTATCTTGGTGATGTGGCATCCTGGTTAGTTGACCTATGCCTGAACGCTTCCACAACAAATTCATCCATGTACTACCAAGCCCTGACTGCGTTTACCTTAGTGCATTTCCTGTGTTCTTGGGGACAGGATGCTTTGCAATTCTCTCCTGTTCAGCAATGGGAACTGCTGAACACCCTAACCTGGAGGAAAATTGCAACAAAATAAACATTAGCAGTGATTTTTCCCTGGGCTCTCCACCCAGAAGGATGCCTGGAGTCCCCTGAACCCCACGAGCATAGTCTGACACTCCTTCCATCTGTTCAAGCCCTCACTTGGTGAATGAAGCCAGGCTACAACAAATGTGTCATTAAAAACTCAGGTTACCTGTGAAATTCAGACCCAGTGCAGTAAATAATCACTGGCCAAGTTAGTTTTGCTGTCCTGTTGCTTGCTATTTTGAACCCAAGCTTGTTAGACAATGTCATTTTTGTTACTACAGGTTCAGAGCACTAGCCAATGAGGCTCTAAAGGTTAGAAAAAGTCATTTTACTCACACTCCCACATAGTATTACCACTGCCAAGTGCTGGAGGCTCGTCACAGACAAGAGTTGGAGCTGACGAGGCTGCAAAACGGTACCAGTGATCTGAGATGGTGTAACAGGTACAGCTCATCTTGTGCTACAGTCACTGAACTTCAACAAGTATGAGGCATTGCGAAAAGTTCCCCACTAGAGTGGCATTGAATGGCAATGCCAACAACTTTTTGTACGTAGCAGATAGACACGTGTTTTATATGATACGATGTTTTGCCTTAGCAGCAGAGCAAAACCTTTGCCCAGGAGACCCTACTGCCAAAAGCAGTTTTACATTGTTACAGGATGGGTATTCATTGGTACCACACCAACCGTCTGCACAAGATGAGCTGACAACAGCCTGACCTGCCACACGGCTGTTTTGCCACCGCTGTGTTTAAACACACACTGTGCTTCGTGACAACTGACAGCTGACAAATTTAATCAACTCGAGAACCCAGATTACAATAAAGTTTCACCATCGTTGGTTTAACGTCTCCTATATGGCAAGCCCACAGCTCCACGTAATTGTAAGAGACAAAGTGCTTTACACGGCATGCTTTTGTTTTGTTTTCCTTTAGCTGACACATCACATGTGGGTCATGGAATTTTAAAGAAAAATGACCAAAAAACCAAAAAAGGCTGGCTTAAAAGAAAATTGTCTGCACTTCTCACAAATCTTAAATGCTGAAAAGTCTTTAAAGACCAGGACAGGAGCTATTCTAAACAAAACCATTTCTGCATTCAGAAACAATCACAGCGCAGAATCTAGCTGTAACGACACCTGAATGGCCAAGCTGACAATATAGGGCACTGCAAAGATATTAGCCAAGCTGAAATGAAGACAGACAAAAGTATTTGTTCAATATAAAAATGGTCTTTATTTCTTCAATACAAGGTAAACTACTATTGCAGTTTAAGACCAACACAAAAGTTGGACAGCAAATTGCTTAACAGTCTTCTAAAGGCTGAAAGAAAGAAACCCATGAAAGCTAAAAGTTACGCAATATTTCAAGTATAACATCTAAAAAAGATGAAATGATTCTCAAAGTTATAGATTAACTAAGTACCTCTGCTGAAAATGTATTAAAATCCACCTTTGCTAGGATACCATCTTACCTTGTTGAGAAATATAGGTCTCCAGAAACTCAAGTATTCAACAGACTCTTTGGCCTGTCGGTATCAGGAAACTCTTTACTATACATAAAAAAGAATCCTTTGGAGTCAGGCATTCTGACAGGCATCCATGTCCTTACATTTTGCACTGCAGTTCTGCATTCAAACTCAAACAAGCACCCCCTCCCCTCCCCCTACTGTACTTCAGAACCATTTCTTGAATAGCTTACTCGTACATCCTTGTGCAAAGCAGGAACCAGGAAAGGGAATGGTACAGGAAGACAATACAGCCTTTTGTTTAGAAAGTCAGCAGTGCTGGTAAGCATCATAAAAATGTTAAGGTTTACCAAATAGGAATGTCTTTAACCTTTAAAACACTTGGCTTTTTTTTTTTCCCTTTCTTTTTTTTTTATTTTAAAAAAGACACCTGCAGTAGTAAAGGAAATGGAATTTGCAATCACTTGCATTTATAAAAGCACACACATTCCTCATTTTCTTACATTTGAGGATCAAGGGAATGTCTGTTTCATAATGCTATAATAATATGCACAGCTTAAAATATATTCTATTACAAAATACAGTATACAAGAGGGTGAGGACAAAGTCTATTTCTTGAATATACTTCAAAGTGTTAGCACTGTATCATGTAAAAAAAAAAAATCACATGGTATGAATGGATGGGAATTTTTACAACTTCGATGTTCCATTTCATTGGGATCAAAAGTATACCATTTATTGTTTCCAAGAGACTTCAGTAAAACTAGTGTATTTTCAAATAAGCTTTACAAGATTTAAGCACAGGCATAGGTCATATCAGAACCTAGAACCCACTGCAACAACTGGGGCTAGAGAATGGCTTCAAGAAATAACAAGTGGAACATACAAATAGAATCAGATGCTTTCTCATATTTTGTCCAATGTGGGGGGGGGGAATAAGCCCTGGAGAACACGAAAACAAGGAACTTCTGCGCTCCTAACTACTCCTTCAACTTGCATCCTCTAAAGCAAAAATGAATCCAAGAAGTACATAGCATGTCAGATCTTAACTTTGGGGTAGGGAAAACAATAACAAAACAAAAAAAACCTCTTCAACACCCCCACCCACCCCGATTCTGCCTGCAATGCCAACTGCAAGGTGTCATAGTTAAACAGCTGCAAGAGACAGTACTTCTCCATAAACATTTTTAGTACGCTGCAGCCATTATGTTTAAGACCTGGGCAGCCAATTACCAAAACAATTTAAATCCTGTACAAATTCATGTTGCTTCTTTCCTAAGTCAAAACACTTATTTTGGAAAGAACTCACTTCTCTTTAAGTGTATACACATGCTGACTTGCACTTTCCTTCGCTAAGGTCTTCAAGGGTTTGTATTTCAATGCAGAAGCAATTTAGTGTCTTGGATCTCTGACAAGTAGCAGTCTTGAACATGCGTGTTTCACATTTGAAAGCCAATGTGACTAACAGCATCTTAATGAGTGTTATGCTAGGAAAGTTAAGGCTGTATCTCAGTTTACACAAGAACCAATGACAACTTTAAGAGGCCGTGTATAAAATTCTATAAATAAAACCAGGAGCAAAGTCTGTTTAACCTGTACACAGGCAGCAAGTGGGTAAGAACAGGAAATCAGGAATTAAGTATTTCTACAAAGAACGCCATGTATTTTACTAGAAACACAGATAACAAATATATACAACATTTAAATCTCCAATTATCCACATACAACTAGGAAAACATTTACAGGGGTTTGGGTATGCAACTAAACAATCATGTGAAAAAAATACCATTAGAAAAAAACTAAGTATCACCAATTTCAAAGGAAAAAAAAGCAGAAAGCACTCACTCCTTTAAAAAAAAATACACAAAATCAATCTAATCCTTAAATGTAATAAAGTATCTTGTACAACACAAAATCAGCAGCTATCCAAGCTTATAAGCCGTACTGTAAATAAAAATCTTAAGTTCTGACAACCGTTTTTCAAAATGCAGTCAGAACTAAAATTGGCACAGAAAGCAAAAAGGGAATGAGGAAAAAAAGACTGTACAGTTTCCAAAATGCTATGTTCTTCTTCTGAAGTAATATTTTTGACCTGTCAAAATACAGTCCAGTAGAAATATTACTTAAAAAAAAACCCCTCTACTTCTAAAAAACAAACCTCAGTAAAACAACTTCTGTTGCTAAAGCATCACCACCCCTAAGTCACTACTCGCTGCTCTTGCCTTTCAAGGTAATATCTTAAGGCTGTGTCCTTTACTGTGTTCAACATTACTTACAAAATCAATATTGGAGACAAGGCATTTCATCACAATTTTGTCCTTTCATCAGCAAAGGAGATGAAATGCAACTGCAGGAATACCAAAGAGCACAGCAGTAGCCATCACCAGCCAGTAAATTACTAAACTGCTGTTTCCTGAGTGTGCACAGGAAACTGCCAGTAACATTCAATAAACCAAAACCTGGTAAAAATTCTACTTCAAATCCAGTTGTACATGACGTGCCTTAGGCATACTCCTTTTTGGTGTCTCTAAGGGTCTTTGGATTTTTTTTTTCTGTACATTTTTTTTGTTTGTTTCATTAAAAAAACCTTAACAAACGAAACTCACAATAACAAGAAAAGAGTATTATCTAAATTGTACCACAGTACACTTAGTTAAAATTAAGCATTCAGACAATAGGCAGAAATAAGGGGCTTCATATGGGGACCTCATCTCACAAGTCACAATGATCGCTCAGTCTAACTTATTTTTCCTCCCGCTCTCCCCTCGCTGCTATTTCCATCGCCAGCAATGGAAATCTGTATGTGAGTAAGAAACTGCACTCTATATAAAAAGAGCAACAGTCTCCTTAAAACTATTTCAACATGGAGTAAAATATCAGTTCCTGCATAAAACCCTTGTAAATTGGCTTTTTTATTTTAAGATTTAATTTATCTATGCAATGGAACATTACTTACCTGCTGCCTCTCCAGTATTAGCTATTCCCCATGTAACAGCTACAGGCAGGTTATTTCTTCCTCAAAGTTATTACACACAGCAGTAAACAATGGTTTTAAGAAAAAAATTACAACAGTACTGTTTGTAACCAACACCTATTCACAAAAAGCAGGAAAGAGTAATGACTTGTTTGATACAACTTTCAGTTTTACAAAATTTTTAAAGGCAGTTTTCATTTCCCAAACAGGATTGAACAGACATGTCAAATATCTTCTCAGTAGCAAATAGTTCAATAAACGCCAGTGATCCCATGTATGAGGAACTGAGGTACACAATTTAAGAGGAAAAAAAAAAAAAAGGGGGTGGAGGGAGAGAGCCTGAAGCTGTAGCCAACTCCAACAGCATCAACCTGGCTGCAAGAAACCTGGCTGAGTGGTAGGTGACAAAAATATTAAGAGCATTTCAGACTCATGAGAAACTTGCTCAGTTGCACAGGCTACTCATCTCAACTCAATAAAGCGTAAAAATCACTCACATATGGAAATAAGGTACTTAAAGAGTATGTTTACATTCCTTGAAATCTATGGAATGTAAGCATACGGTTTTAAATGTTCTGGAAAACCATACGGACTGAAGTGCTTTCCTGAACAGGGTAACATTTTCGGTAGGCTATAAAATCTTCAAAATAGGTAAAGAAAGAAATCGAGAGTTGCCTAAGAGTTGCCTCTTAAAGCCATCTGAGGTCTTGCAACTTAACTTAAAACATTAAGTGCAGCTATTTGTGTAAGTGAAAACTTCAAGAGAATAAATCCATTATGTAACGATTTACAATAGACTGAATGTGAGCCTTGGTGCAAGGCTGCCACAAACAAAGTTTTTGCAACTTACATGAACTTCCTACTCACTTGCATTTCACACTTCATGAAGTTTAAAACAAATTCTAAAATTTGAAGTCAGCTTTCACTGTGAGCTCCATTAATTTGTTTTTAGGTAAATTTACAAAACCTCATCTGACAGATTTAATCAGTGCCAATTTTTGCTAAGGCATTTAAATACTGCCCATCACTGAACAAGGACACGTGTACCTTCGCTTTTATATGCATGTGTGAATAAAACCCTGAAGTATTAAGAAAATACTAAACCCATAAAGTCTGAAAAATGGAAACATCTGGTTTCTTCTGGCACATTTCTAATATACAACTATGTACAGGCTGCTACAGCCCAAGGGGTGGAGGGGGAGCACACAAGCACTATTACTATAAAACTGTAAACAACTGCAGGGTTTTGGTTTGGTTTTTAAACCTAACCTTTCCACTTTTTAGCATGGACAGTTTAAGTTCACTTGAACAGCTGAAGTTTGTATTAACTGTAGTGTCCATTGAGATCCAGGCTGCATGACAGAGAATTCTCAGCATGCTAAAATCACAGGCGTGAGACCACCTCTCTTCAAGACAAACCAAAGAGCTGCAGTTTTTACAGTTTTATATGTCAATCAGCAAATTCACAAGCCACCTAGTTAAAACACTGCTAGAAAGCAAAATAGCATTAAAGGTTTTATGTAATCACCTATTTTCATATCGAAATTGAATGTGAGAGAGCAACATTATTAGTATGTTTAACTCACTGAATGCAAGATTAGGTTGAGGCATATGCAAGAACTATTGCAATGTTTTTAAAGACAGCATCAATGTTTTCATTGTAACATTATCTTTAAATATTGCTGAACACAAGACTTTCCCTGAGGTGTAAACATCAAATAACTTGAACAGCTTTACACATCAGCCCCATTAAACAGTTTATTACAACACTACATCTACTGTAATCAGTGGTGCTGTGTACAGACATTATCATATGAACAGTTTAACATGAACAAACTACTATAAAAACAAGCATTTACTCGACTTTTTCCAATTGCTTGCACATTATAATTGCCAAATGTATATAACCAGTAATAAAGTTGCAAAAGCTATAAGGTTTAAATCACACAGGTTTCCCTCAAATAAAACAGTTAAGCAACATAAAAAAGTAAAAGAGCTACTGGTTACCATGTATGCAGATTTGCTTTATTCAGATCTATTCCTGTTCATTTTATCCATGAATCCTTACAGGCTCAGTTCAATCACATGAAGCAAACTGCTGGACAAGCATCTTTCCTTGAAGACTGTATCTTGTCTTGCACGCTGTTCCTCTTCCTTCAGCTGTAATGTGTCAAAATTTGTGATGTAGATTTTGCTAGTCCCCATAATACACAGAAAATTGTTGGCTTATCTATACATACAACAAGTCGTGCATCTACTTCATCATAATGTAAACTAACATGAGATACCCAGAAGCAGTAGCTACTTTTTTGTGCACCAAAGGGTTTTCTAATACAGCAGTTAAAAAAGAGAATTAATGTTGTTGAACAACAAAGTTGAAAAACATATATAAATTTCACAATTGAAGTGTCAAATGAGAAAGAAATAAATAGCTACTGTTCCTGTGACTGATGGAAACATTTATATAGAACATTTCCTAAAGTATGCATTCTGCAAGAGTAAATGAACAAGCACGTAAGGTAATTTTGCCACAACTGGGTTTTTACATGTTTACCTGCCCACTTACAGAAGTTTTAAGCGGTTTGACATTTACGTAATGCACTGATTGATTAGCAAAAGTAGATGACTCACAGCTCAGTGACATTTAAAAGTGCAAAGAAACCGATACCAGTTTGTAAAAAATTTCAGACTAGTGGCAAGCAGGATGGTCTTCACAGCTAAAAAACACACACTTGCATCACACAAACCCGTTTTTGAAATAATACAATAGAGATTTGTATGCTTCCTCACCTACTTGACCTAGCAAAAAAAAAACCAAAAAACAAACCAGGCCCTACTTCCAGCTCTCGTCTGTTTTGGCAAATTAAGGAACCATACCATTCAGAGTTAGTTACTGTAAGAGTTCACAAAAAATTTGGCATGGTATAATGCCATAACACTGGATTTCAGTTGAATCCCATTACAAAACAATTAGCTATCTTCATTTTATTATTAATTCACAATTTCAACATTCAGTAATTTCAAAATAGTTTCAATTAAATTGTTCAAAAACCCAACACATTAAATTGTTCATTTGAAAACCAAGACATTTGGAGGAGCAATTTCATGAACGTGCACCAGTACACAGCTGTCAAATAGTCTTCCACCAGTAAAATCATTTCAAAGAAGATGGGAAAATTAAGTACCAAAATTTTGCATGAACAATTGACACTTTTCCTCTTGCTTTCTTCTAAGTCATTGATAGTAACTTTTACAAAGTGTATAACCAAGTAGTCTCCATACACTATAGTATGTACATACAATAATCCAAATCCAAAGCAGTGACTGGAATTTCTAATTTGCAGGCTTTGTTCTCAAGTCATGGATGTATCAACCAGTAACTAGTTTTGGGGAAATTCCTTCCTTCTCCAGACCAAAATTTTCATAGGTGTCTACTTCAAAATTCATTAGTAGCAAAGTGACCAAGTGCAGCCTCCACAAGATGTGTTCAGAGTTGCAAGCTAATTAGCACTAACAGAGATAGGAGCAACTCAGGTTTATAGTGGTACACGTTAGTATATGACAGCTGTGAAACTGCACGTCAGAATTTGCTGCTCTCATCATACAATTGCTGC
Source organism: Urocolius indicus (assembly GCA_013401255.1). Classification (NCBI taxonomy): domain Eukaryota; kingdom Metazoa; phylum Chordata; class Aves; order Coliiformes; family Coliidae; genus Urocolius; species Urocolius indicus. Next base: position 465,041 of record WBNH01005791.1, read on the forward strand.
AGCAAGAATTATGGATCTTTATCACTTCTATGGCAACAGTTAACAGATCCAAAGCACCATATATGATAATACTAGAGTAAGACAGCTTCAGTTCCTGGTAATCATTTTATAGATTTGTATGAGTACTTATGGAACTAGAGGAACTTTAAAGGATGCATGATAAATTTAGGGTTAGGATTAATACTTTTCATTAGAGGGCTCTTAAGACAGCCAATGCCACACTGAATCTTAATTTTAAAAAACACAACCAACTAAAATCCCCAAGTGGTGTACTTTCTGGTTCCAAGTATCCTGACACTATTTGCCACTCTTGGCAAAACTGGAAACCTTTGTGGTTCCAGAACGGATAAATAAATCAGTATGGATTATACCTTCAAGCTCAGCCCTTTCCAGTATTCCACAAGCAAGTGGAATATTGAAGTAATAAACAACATTAAAAAAAATAAAAATGGAATCTCTACTCAGTATTTCTTGGCAATGCTGTTTGCCATCTGTCTCAAACTCATATAAGCTATCTGTCCCAAGTGCATGCTTTGTTTGTACAATTTAACACCACACAGCAGTCAGTTTCTCAGCATCTCTACTAGTAAAACCCAAATTTCAGACTTATCTGTTCAATAGTTATTTTTTGGATTAAAAGTTAGGAGTTTATGCCAGAACATTCACAAATGAAATATCAGAACTTAAGTGATCAAACATTTTTGTGTTTATGCAAGATGCAACTTGAGCATTTTTCCTTCACAAAGACAAACTGTTACAATAAAACCCAATAGATTTCTTCTATGTATATAAAGCATCTTGCAATAGGCAACTCTATTTTTATCCTTTTAATTCCAGTTATCCAAATAAGCATATAATAGCTTTAAACATCTTTCAGGACTGTGAAAACTCTACAGTAGTTTAAAGCTGTATGTGCATACACCCATCAAGTTATTATAGTACTGTAATTTCTGACATTTTCAGAGATTGAAATTCAATCTCCCGACATGTTGACATTTTAGTAAAAGGCATGATACACATTTGTCATTATATCCTAATACCTCTTAATTACTTCATGTAATTCTCCTTTATTTTATTCTATACATAAAGACAAAAATACACAGAGCAAAAATCCCACAGAAAGTATCAGCTTGATAGTCTAATTTTTTTTAAACTTTAACTACAATTCCAGAACACCACAAAACTCCAAATACTGTGATGCTTTAGCTATAACAAAATGGGAAACAAGAAATTTCAAGCTTGATTTGTCCTTCTGCATGTAAGCTGAGACAGATATGTGATTCTGTTCATCATACATACACAAACAAGACTATTTTACCACAGCTAGCACCACCTTACGTCTTCGATTACTAGTGTACTTACCTGGTATTTTTGTCCAATCTCAGGTTATAATTTAATATCAACACTAGAACAATTTTCTGACTTTATAAATAGTTTTACATGGGAAGAAAAAAAAATGCTCCCAAGCTAGTTTCATTCATTATGTATGTTTTACTCCTACTATCCAAGATTGTCTATTCATCAAAAATAACTGATGAACAGAGAGAGGTGTTTCGGAAAACTCAACCTTTAGTTTACAACTTAAGAACATGTGAATTATTGGCAAGTATCTGTCACAGTAATATATGAGGAAGACACAAAAAGGTAGATCAGGCTGCCACAGGAAAACATAAAAATGAAGTTATCTTTGTCTTTTTGTTTGTTGTTGTTGTTAAAAAGAAAACTTAGTTCTCAAACCACAATGAGCAAAAAGGAAAAAAATGAATTTGTTCATTCTTTGGAGAACACCACATCAACCCAACATTTTCACTTGCAAGTAACTTCTTTATGTTTCAAATGCTACAAAGCCTTACAGTTTCCTGGGCAACTTTCACACAGCACTAATTTGTCAGGATTCCCAATTTCCCAAACAAAAGAAAAAAGCACGGGACATGGGGAACAGAAAATTATAGACGTGCATAAGACACCTCATAAGACAAGAAAATTACAGCAACATGTTAACAGAAAAAAAAAAACCCCAGATAAAAGTTATGAGGTTATGCATTTGAAAGTAAAGAATAAGATTTTCAGTTTGTTTTTTGAATCGTAACCCTCATGAAAATGAGAGAAATCACTGACCATTATGAAACAAACTATACATTTCTGTGAATCACCAGAGCAACCATAGATAAGACTTCAAGCAGCACGAGTGGCACTACTTGCCTCTGTCAGTCTATGGTGGATGTCAAATACTGAATCATATGTCCAAAGCACTATTTTTCTCTGATGAAACCTAGATGCAGTAGAATGGTGCCATTCCCACATATGAGCTTCCTCAAAAATACACATTTTACAAAAGGAGAGATAAGGTAAATAACATTCATAATAGCCTCATACTAAAAAGAAATGAGGTAATACTAGACAGGGACATCTATACCCAGGTCTTGTATGATTCACTTGAAATTCTGATAGCAACTAGAAGCTTATTATTAAAGTAACTTACAAAAATAAGCATTTCCCTATTAATTTACAAGGTATTTTTAAGAGGCTAATTTCATACTTCACTTGATGTTTAAGTGGTTGCTAACACACTGTTACAGGAAAGTGTCTACTTACACAAGCAAAAATATAAACAATATTACTTAAAATATCACTACCATCTCCCCTCCTACTGACAACAAAAAAATTCCAGCCATGTTAGTTCTTATATCACTCCAAAGCTGAAACTATTTCAGAGAGACATGAGAGTAGTTTAAGAAGCAAATGAGCCTCAGACTTTAAATTATTTTGCTTACAGTGGTTTGAGAGCAGAAAAATCAGAGGAAAACCACAAAATATGGAATACAATGTCTACATACATAATCAGCTGTTACAATGTGATTTTGTCTTTGCAATTTAGTCCAAATCCAGTTTAAAAATGAAATAATCAATCAACCCAGTAACAAAAACATAAAATGAAAAATTTAACATTCATCAGTTATAGAAATTCAGACAGATTAAGATTGGGACAACGTATTAGCTAGAAATACATCATTGAGTATCAGTTAAACTAAAAAAAAAAAAAAAAAGGAACTGTCTAAAAGAAGTCAGGACTCATGCTGATGAAGTTACATTACTATTCTGTTTGTACACATTAATTTTACTGTCAATCCTTCTAAACATCATTCTGTTGGATTCTTAATTTTCTTGACTAATAAAGATTAGGCATCTGTCTTAACTCCATCATTACCTGTTACACCTATAGGCCTTCTATAAGCCAAGACAAGATGTTTCAAGGAAACATTCAGTTTATAGTAATTCTGTAGAATTCAAAGTACATGAATCAGCCTTGCTCAAGTAAAGGCATCACAGTCTTGAAATAATTTAATTTTAAATCATGAAGTGTACAAACAGAAGTGTAAACACCTGCTATGGTACATCTAAACTTTTTAATAAGAGTTTTATTATTAGAAATACATTTAGTAAGTTACTCCCATTTAACCCATCTCTATAAATGTAATACAGTACAAACTGGATTTCACTGTATACAAAAATGTTCACAATGGATCTTTAAAATCCTTCTAAACTAGATGTGTAACACTGTAAAAAAAAAAAAGCCAGTACAGTATCACAGTTATAACTATAGGTACACAATAAGGAGAAGTATAGGTGCCATTCATAGGGTGCAGGCACAGAGACAACTTCACGTTATCTGGTAAAACACAGTAATATGGGGAGTATCTCTTTTCAGCACTGATGAGATTTATTAAATGACTGAGATTGTTAAATCCATTCATGAATATTAATCAATGTAAAGAACAAAACAAAAAAAATGTATGGCAACATACATCTTAGTGAAAATGAAACATACAAACCAAGAGATATTTGTGTTTCTTATGTGCATGTATAAATATATAAAACCAGAACTACAATAAACTACTTCTTCATTAAATATAGCAAACAGACAAAATGTTTACAACTTAACTTTAAAAAAATACCAAATGCTTTCACGTACATGCAGAATACTAAATTTGCCCTTTCAATCAGATTCTTAGAATCTATTTTCTTCTTGGCACAAGGGAATCTTTACCTACACACAATCTCTCCAAAACAAAAGTCTGAGCACACAATAAAGTTGAAGGATGTTGCATATATAAATCCCACCTGAACTCAGACTGAAACCACAGCCTCATTTTTAAATTGTACTTTGCAAATTATAAAATGCAACCTAATGCTACTTGATAATGTTTTCTTGGGGTGACAGGGTGGGGAATCTGTACTTGGCACAGAAACTTTGTAGCTTCATGCACAACACTAAATACACAAAAATTAAATTAATAAAGTATGTCAAGGGCAAAAAAACCAAACCTCACCAATTCCAGATTATTAACAATTTTTAGTATGGCTTATCTCTACTCAGAGGAAACCACTCTGGAAATCCAGTCATCAATAACCTCAATGGTTATCTCCTATAACGAGTGGAATTAACAGATATATACTGACAATTTTATTTCTGCTGCCATGCTTCACCTTCCTATGTAAACCTTTGACCCCCTTCTCCAGGTCCATTACTGCTTTGTGTGTCCCGTTAGTACATGAACCCAAGACAACATCCTACGTAATACTCAATAGACTAGAGCACTTAGGATCAGAATTTGTTCTCTCCAAACGAGTCAGTGACATAGAAGTTTGAAAAATTGACATTTAACTAACACAAAAGTATACTACATGTTATAGGATTCCTAACATTGTTCTCTATTTAACTTCTGTAAAAGAACTTCTATGACAAACACCACATACAAATCTAGAAACTATAGCTGAGGGTAAAAGTAAGAAATGGAAGTCAGGCAGATAGGTAAGCTTCAACTTTTTGCAAGCTTCAATTTTAGTGTATATGTAGTAGGAAGTTCTTCTAAAAAGGGACAAGACTCACTGCAGAGAAACTAACAGGTAGGGTTTTTTTCAATTGTCAACTATAAGGAATCATGGACACCTTGAATTCCCAAGCCTCAAAATGGTATGTTACATAATGGGATGAATACTTCTATGTATTCTAAAGCTCTCAGCAGTACACTGAAAATGCATTATTTAGCATGCTACTCTGTAGCTACCTAGACATTTTCATGCATGCAAGACTGCAATTATATGAAATACAAGATCACATTAGTTTTTCAACAACCATAAAAGAAACAATCCTTGTGTCATACATTTATTTACTAGTCTTTAGAAAATTACTATCAAAGAAGGTCAGAGAATAGAAAAAAAAAACAACAAACTAAAACTAAGTGTGACAGGGAACAACTGATCATAAACCTTGTTGAAGACAACACTTGAATTTAGCTAGCAGGCAGAGATACTTACAGGTCACATTTCATAAAATAAAGAGCAAAGTCTGGCTATATTTTCCAAATTTGAGTAAAACTCACTGGGGAAAAAAACAGCCCAAACACGGAAGTCACCCAGAAAACCCACTATCGTACTTGTGCGACAGGACAGCAATGTAAGTACCCTAAATTGAAATAATCCACAGGTAACATAGAAAGGACTAAATGCTGCAGTCCTTACATAAACAGATTTTAAAATACAAAATACAAACATAATTTTACGATAATCTTCTAAGGTTACAAAGAGAGCAGACTCATCAGTCTGTCTTACTGCTTTTTTCAAGTATTGGTTTCATCACATTTCATACATAAAAACTGCAAACATTAAGACCACCTAAAATTAAAAGTGCGGCATGCAAACGGCAGAAGATAATCACACAAACCCTCCCTCCCTCCCTCCCAAGACCCGTTACCTGTTATTACTTACCTCATGTTCATGTCAGATGCTGCAAGAAGAAAGTGATTCAGTATACAACGTAGGGCCATTTAAATGCAGGTATTAATGGTGAAAACAACCCCAAACCTAGAGTGGTTCCTTTTAATAAGTCAGTAACAGTTAAATTCAAGGACATGAAACAAAAGCTCACCTTCTTTAACGATGACGATACTCTCTCTCTCTGTCTCTTTCTCTGTCGCGATCTCTGTCACGATCACGATGTCTCTCTCTTTCACGGCTTCTTTCTCGATAGTAGTCATCGTGACGATCTCTACTACGTGATTTGTGGCGCCTGCTTTTTTCTCGTGACCTACTGTGGTCCCTCTCTCTGGATCGCTCACGTCTTCTAAAAGAAATTACTTCATTAAATTTTTCCTCTGAATACAAGCCACCTGCATGTCAATTCTGTATTCTGGCTACGAGCACGATTTTGATCAAAAAGAAGATATGAGACATTTACATAAAAGAAGTATAAGATTTATTTCATGCGCTGTTCACTGTGACGCAGATTTTTTGGTACGTAACGTGAAAGATGGCTGGCAGCTAAGAGTTCAGCTACAAATTAGGCTCATCCACTTTCTAACATATGATGGCAAAGTCAAAAAGCACATGCTCAGAATGGGGGATGAGATGGCTGAAATCAGCTGGAGGAACGCACCACACATCAAATGATCGCTACAATGCGGCTGCTAATCTGCGTATTGAAATGACGTGCTAACACCAGCTGTCTTAGTGGTTTTAATATTCCAGGCAAATATATTACTGCTACAGTATCCAAAGGAACTAGAGCCTCAGTTTGTGCTAACACTGTAAGAGTTACCTAAGTTTTGAAAGAAATACCAATATCTTATGTGTACTAGACACAAATTCTGTCCATCTTTTTTTCCCCCCAACTCAAGTGCACTTCTATTGTGACAAATGTGGAAAAAAATCACCTACAAGCAAAATAAAAACTGCTTTCAAATAGACTCAGTAGCAGATTCTAATAAAAATCACACACTGGACATATTAATGCATAAAAGGATAACCCTATTTTAAGGTATAAACACTACAAGAGTATCACAAAGGAAAGGATACTAAATCAAACGAAAGAGTTAAATTTAAGATAGTCAGATCAAATTTGAAAAGGAGGTTAATTAAAAGGCAGTTAAGTTTGTAAAATTCCTATTTGGTTCTGTCACGCATTTCTTGTGCGACTCAACAGCTCACTAATCTTCTTACACAACTTCATTCACTTCCCTGTGAACTAGTCCTGCGCTACACCTTCCCATTTATAAGTAAGGATAGATGGAAGAGGAAAGTTTTACCTGGATCCAGAACCATAAGACTTAGACTCAATTCCATGAAGGCAGTCCTGAAGAGAGCTAATAAGGACTTTACAGCGATCATCTGCAGATACCTTGGACTGTTTAATTAAGGAAATTGCAGTTACCAAGGTCTCTATAGCACTTCCATAGTCCCCTGGAAATAAGATAATACCGTGATCAGAAAATTCAGCAAATGACAACAAAGATTATCAGCTGTAACAGTATTACCATTTTGAGTGTTTTTGTGAGTCATCCAGATCAATTGCCATAGTATAAGCCATTAAAACACTCTTCAGATCAGTACTCAAGGAATTTATAAACAAATTGAAGCACAGTACAAAATCAGCCATAGGCTGTGCCTCAATGATGTCACTTAAAAACATGTGGCTTCAGGGCTGCCATTTCGCAATAGAAAAACCACAAACTCTTTTCAGTTGGGTAGAATAACAAACACATTTGAGTTTTACTAACCAGCACTGGCATCTGATACAGCTCTCGAAATAGCACTGCTTGAGATAGCCCTATTTCTATTCATGATCTCTTCAAATTCTGCTTCACTTAGAGGTGTCCTTGCAGCATCCATTTCTCTGCAAGCAATAAAACTAGTATTTAAAAGGTTACTGAAAACTTCAGAAGATATCATTGCAGTTTTAACAATCCAAGTTTGCAACTTTAAGCACAGTGACAAACAGAAAAGAAAGCAGGATCTGGGTTTGGTTTTGGTTTTTGTTAAGGACCATGTTACAGTATAAAATCCTGAAAGCTAAAAAACAAACAACAAAAAATTAAAAAAAGAAAAATGTAAGAAACAATTAAGACATTGCTGTATAAATAGACTTATTTTTGTTGATCCCATCTATTTTGAAGATTCATCAGCACTTCATATTGTGCTTTACAAATATTTATAATTTTCATTAAATCCTTTAAGGTAAGTAAGCAGATATTATCTCAATTGAATAGATATGGAAATACATGTACATAGGCAATGCGACTGAGCAAAATTAGAGATCATTTTTATAACAATACTGGAATTACAACTATATGATCCTGTTTCCCAGATCTTAACTAAGACCAGAATGCTATAACTTATGGAAATCGAATAGAGTCTGTCATCTTTAAACGCTCAACATTTCACAGCTGATTTTGTGTTGGGTTTTGATTTTAGATTTTGGTTTTTTTAAATTTCTGGTCAAGTTCAAGTTGCTCCAATTTGACCTCCAAACCAGTCACGGTAAGGAGGAAGCAATAAAGCAGAAACCTCATACTCATTAAACTTTTAAACTTTAATTGTTAGCTACCTATACAGGGTTTCCAACGTAACAGAAGTTAACCTACACAAAAATTTTCCCAAAAGTTTTGCAGTGTCCTATTATCCAGTCTCTGAATCATATAGAAAATTTGGAGAAATGTGTTAGAGACAAACGTTGAGACTGTTCAACTGGCCCACTGCTTGGTATGTCTAGAACAGTGTTAGTTCTTCTGGTAGAAAGAAAATGCAGAATAATAAGCAATGCTATCCTCTTAATTGAAAGAAGTGGAACAAGATCCTATAGCCAGTTTAGCATAAGAGGAAATGTCTAAAAATTCATACCTCCCTGAGTTTTGAGTATTATTTTTCGTGTGCCTCCCATAGAATGGAATATGTAATTTTTCTCTTATGGACATGTTATTTCCAGTGAAACGCCTATGATATATAATTAATGACAATTTAAATAGTTACGGATGATAGTTTTAACATTATTAATGAAAATACTGGACAATAAGTTATACTGTCCTATTCCCACTCCTTCCCTCCCCAGACATTCTATAAACTGTAGACAACCTCAATTTTGTCCATCAAAAAAACAACCAACACCTTATCATTTTATATTTCAGGCAATTAAGCCAAATGCTTGGATTTCTGTAGTTTCTGCATGAACACAGTATGTACAAATGCATGGAGTTATTTAAAGAAGAATCAAAGCAAAGTGCCTTTACAGAAAACATTTTAAGCAAGAGAAGAGTCTCTCATGATAGCAGTAAAATCACAACTGAAAAATCCAAATACAACTACATAAAAAGTGTCTTTCTTAAAATTTATCCAAAAGTTTTCTGTGACAAATACAAATATGGTGAAAAATCAAGGAACAACAACAAGGCAGAGATGCTTGAAAGCACAGACGAGAAAGAATGTTTCAAACAAGATGTGAAAATTTTGACAAGTCAGAGGAGACTTCAGAAACTCTGTCCCAGATAGGATTAACCACAGGAAAAGCCATGGCTACAAACACAGCAAGATCGCACCGAACGAGCAGAAGCACACCTAACTTTTGAGACAATGACTAACTTTGAATTGAATCCTTAAGAAAAAAAATGGCAAGCAGAGCTGCTGAAATATGGAAATGGGATGAGCTTGTATGGCACTGTACTCAACACACACACACATTCGAAAAAGGAGAACTCCAGAGCAATCTGAAGACAGCTTGCAAAGTGTGATGACAAAGGTGCAAGTCAGAATTTCAAGTTGAGAGAGAAGCACAACCAGAAGCTGCTGCATAAGAAGTGATACATAAGTCTGCATGTAGAACACATGGAATGATGACACTGCCAAATACAAACAGTGAAGACAAACAGTTCAGAGCTGAAAAGGGAAAGTGAGATTACTGGCGCTGAAATTGAGGATGTTCTTACTCCTACAAATATGTTTCTGGGAGATAATTCTCTGAGAGAAGTGAAAAGGGCCAAACTAGAAGACTGTTGTCATCCCTTGCAGCCCTATTTTTTTTCATCCATTGTATTAAAAAGGAAAATAAATTGCTTCCTACCAGAGGAGTAAATTCTGCTACCAAGCACATTACACCAAGAGCACTCACCTTCCAGGTGGCCCATAGTCACCTCTGTCATATGGTGGAGGTCGACCATATGGATCTGTCGGAGGTGGGCCACGGCTGTCTGAAGTAGGTATGCCACTATTGGCAGGTGGGGGGAAGAAAGCTGGATTCACATGTGGTGCAGGTGGTGGAGCACCTGGAGGTGGCCCAGGGAGATGTGGAGGAGGAGCGAGAGTCAGGGGAGGCCCAAGAGGGCCAGGTGGACGAGGGGGAAATGGACCCGGAGGTGGAGGTGGACCCTGCTGAGGTGGTGGTGGACCTGGTGGTGGCCCATAGCCTGGAACTGGTGGTGGAGGGCCTGGAGGAAGTGGCCCAAGTGGAGGCTGACCAAAAGGCTGTCCTGGAAACAGAACTGGTGGTGGTGGACGGTCACCACGATTAGGAGGTCCAGCTAATGGAGGTGGGAGGACCTGACCAGGAGGTGGAGGACCTGGTGGGCCTGGTGGGCCAGGAGGACCTAAAGGTGGACGTGGGGGAGTTTGTCCAGCTAAAATAAAAAAAAAATAAAAAACCCAGGGTTAATAAATACAAAGAAATAAAACACTTAGCAAAATAATTTAAATTCTTGCCCTTTTAAAAAATTCTTAAAAACCACAAACAACCAAAAACAACCCTCACTGAACAATTTGCAACTTACACAAGACATGCATGGTCCCACTTTGGGTCCGATAGCTTAGAAAATTTGTAACAGTTGCTTGACTATCAATACCTAAAGAGAACAACATTAACTTGAAAACTGACAACCTGCCCCTGCCCACCCTCCCCCCATCACCTGCTATTTTTACCAAAACCCCCAAAAGCTTACAAAACCCAGAAAACATTGCATCCTACTTACACCTGCAGCTAGTCTTTCACATGGGGCACAAGATATATATATTAAAAATAAATATGGGAAAGGCTGTATTGGAGACAATAAGTTAAATGCAGTATCCAAACCTATTTTCAGGTCCTCATTAGTGGTTTTTCAGTTTGACCATGTCCCTTTGCTAGTAGGCAGTCTATCACTGAATGACATTTATTAAAAATACTTAAGCTGAAATGAGAACTTTACTGCAACACAAGCTTGATGGCTTAATAGACATTTCTCCCATATCAGATACCTGACTAAACACGAATTCTTCCTCTTTGAATTTATCAGTATTTCAAGTGCCAACTAACTGAAGTGTCAGTGGGCATGAATCAAACCTAAATTTCTGATGATGTGCAAACTCGTAATGCAATGAGGCACAGAGTTACTTTACACTCTGCAACACAGGCCTTCTCATCCCATATAGCAAACTAGAAAATCTGAACTACACTCACTAATACAAGCCTACTTGCCAATAGGCTCTATGTTAAGTTTTTCATACTTCAAGAATATATACATAGACACATTATAAAGAATGTCTCCAAAAAATGTTATCACATTACTAGGAAATTTAGTACATAGAACTCCCTGTTACAATATCAATAAAGGAATGCTGTCCAATCCCACAGTCTATCTGTGAACACAGTTTATTGCACATTACTGAATTGCCTTGATCTTTAGAATTCTCCAAACAAGTATTCTGCTTTAAAACACGAAAACACAAATGAATGGAAACTCCACATATGAATTATTTTACCTGGGAAAGGTGGTGGTGGCCCTCCTGGCCCTGCTGGGCCAGGGAATCTGTCTCCACCTGGAATGGCACCTGGAAAACGACCTCGCCCTCTATTACTAGGTGGAAATGCTGCTCGTGAGCTTCCTCCTGGGGGACCAGCTTTACCTTCCCCAGACATCTGGCCAGATTGTGTGGCTGCAATGGGAAAACAGAAGTGTAATTATAATAAATCAAAATAGGTTAAAGCTTTTCAATCTAAAGTTTTATGCAGTGCTAAAGCATGACCTTATGAGCACCAACTTGCTCTTTGGAACTCAAACTCCTAGCTATTTGGGAAGGAAAAAGCACTTTGCAAGGATATGGAAGTGTTCCAGTAACCCTTTACTAATGGAATAGCATCTAGGGAGACTATTGGTCATTCCTCTACAATTCAGCCCAAGGCTACAAAAGAACACATTTTCACACAAGGCTAGGAAGCACAACAGAAGGTGCTGGAGGAAAGCACAGCACAGAAGCTCTCTTTCCCATCTTACTATAAACACTTCTCCAGACATCAGAATTTAGTCCAATTTGTCTACAAATGTTAAATTTCTAAATGCTGATATGTTTTAAAAAGAAATACAAACCCAAAGAAAATGAAAAAGTTTCAGCAATTGTAAGGAGAGAGCATCACAAAGCTGCAATCTGACTTCAGTGAGTACTCTCTCTTGCTGTAACAATGGATCTTCATTATATTAAGTGATTTTTTTTTTTTAAGAGGACCACCTTTAAACAAAGCTGAAACTTCATTCACCTTCTTTGAAGTACTTTATAGCTATTTTAAACCATGCAGCAATTATCACATGCTGTCAGAAAAGCTTTTGGAATTAACTTCTATTTTTCCCAGAGAGTACATGAGAAAGGCTTACTTTTCCTTGACTGCATTTCAAACTGACTCAGAAATTGTTTGTTACATGGAGTCACAACAGGATTCTGCCCATGCAACTCTCTTTTAGGCAATAAATCCATCAATTTTTTGGAAGATGCTTCTGATCCCACACCCACAAGAGCAAACCTGAATAAAGAAGAAAAAAAGTTACACTTCTGCCATATCCTGGATATCCTGCTTCCTCATAAAAAAGGTTACACACAGTAAGCAAAAGAATACTTGAAAACTAAATACAGAAACTGCCTCACAGGTCTCAGTCCAGTCTCAGAAGATGGAATAGCTCATTCTAGGACATACGAAAACCACCTGAAGTGCAAATATTAGATTCATGAAAATGTATCATAACAAAGTCAGCTCTCTGGTAACCAATATGCTACACGTGAATTTATACGATCAAGTTGTTTTTAAGCGTACAGAGTGTTCTCATTATTCTTAAGGTGAAAGGCACACTGATGCAAGGAAGATTAGGTTGCCCGTGAAAACTGGGTTCAAATGCTCATTTTCAACAGTTAATGGAAAATAAAGCATGTAAAGAAAGTATTAATAATGGAGGTTGGGTTAACAGTATTTACACTAGAAGAAATTACAAATGTCACCATCACACTAACTGAAATCCAGGAACAGAATGTTAATGAAGATGATCAAAAAGATTTAGTGCACAAGAGAATGACATGCACAATACTGTCATATAAAATTATGCCTGAAATTTGACATCAATATGAAATTATATACCCTGCCACTGATGGATATCAATGAACAAAGATTATTGGTTTACATACTGACAGTTATGAAAATATAGAACTCTTTCCTCATTTCCACCCTCTCAAACATCAGTCCATTTACAGAAAAAAAAGACAAATGACAAGTTCTTACCCTTTAGACTGGCCATTAGCACGATTTTCAAAAAATTTTATCTCCAAAATATCATTTACCCCCAGTGAATGAACTGCTTCAGTTAAGTCTTCATCTGTTGTCCACTGAAAAATATTTTTAATATTAAAACGATGAAAGCCTACCTAAAGTATCAGGAAAAGGGCAAATACATTTTCCACACTTTGTTTTTGTCTTTTTTTGGATGAGAATTTGTCAAGGGGAATACTTTATTCAAGCTGCTAATATTTTCTGACTTTTGGAGAGCAATCATTTATATTTTATAATTCTCAGAAAGTTACTTTAAATAATATACTCACCCATACTGCATCGACTCTTCCACAGAGTATATTGGCTACAGTTATGTCAAAAAATGTGTACTTGAGGATCTTTTGTTTTCTGTGTGTGCAAGGTTTCAACTGAACTATTTCAGTAACTATTATTTTTTCCACATGGGATTTACTTTCTCCTCTCCCATAGATACTATTACATCCACACAAAAGTCAATTTTAAACAGCGTATGAACTAAGTAGTCTTTATGAGAACTTCGACTAATGAGAGTTCAGTGAACCACACGTTAACTACACAAACCCAGCAGGATTTACAGATTAAGGACAGGAAACTAGTATGAAAACTACAGTTTGAAACGACTGCTTCCACTTAACTGAACCTACTTGCTCTAACTTCCTATTAATTACTATTAACGTTTAACAATTTTACACATTTCTGAAGATACACAAAATTCACCAATACTTATGGTTTTCTTCCTACTGTATAATCATCTCTTTACATTTACATACATATGGGAAGTGAAAAGGTTTTCAAGATTCTGAATTGCTTATCTGATCTCTCTTGAATCAAGTTTTCTTTTAAAAATTCAGCAAATTACTTTCCTGGGAGCTAAACACAAAGAAAACACACAAAAGCAAGGCTAAAGTAAATAAATGCCCTTTTTAGCGATTAAGGTCATCGGTGAAGCAAAATAACAAGCAATAGGTAGAAACTGCTGCACACTGGGCTACCTGCTTTAGAAATCGTGACATTTGACTTGAATGACTTCAGCTAATTCATGTGCATTTCACTGATTGCATCTAAATAATTTAGGATGGTAAAACTGTTGTCAACTGCTCCTTCACTTACATGTTAGCTCCCGAAATTACGACACCGTAATAAGTCATGAAAAAACACCTAAGCATCCATAAAACATTCTTTTGCAAGTTTAGCACTAATAAGAAATCAGATGGGAAAAAAATCCAAACTTGAATGAGAACTTTTCATGAGTGAACTTGGGAGAATCTGATTTCAGATAAAGAGATACAAACTCCAGTAGATTCAGCTACTGACCTACTCTTGGACTTGTTTTCTAAACTGCAATTGATATTTAAACACTTTAACGCTAATTGTCGTAATTTAATTATCTTAAGGGCAATTGCAGTTCAGTGAGTTATCCCAAACCTGTTACTCCTAGGAAGCAGAAATCAGCCTCAAGGTAAATACGAGTTTTGTTGCAAGAGTCACTGCCCTGGAAAAAGGGAAGTGGAAAAGGCCTTGGAAAAAGGTGAAAAGTAATTTCAAGAAAAATCCAGAGAACTTTCCTGTTTAAGCTATAAATTTCAGCAAGAGTTTACTAAAAATAGGCTTGTTCAGTAGCTTTGAAGAATCTGTGGGCATAAAGTATTTGATAGTTTAAGTTTGTTCTGTTTCATTCAGTTCTCTGAAAACCTTAAGAACATGGTATCACAAATATCCCTTCCCTAACACTTAAAACTCAACAGGAAACTTTAAAATTCATATTTACTGAATACATCCTTGACTTTTTAGACATTAAGATAGCTCCAGACAAGCTTACTAAATTTCAAGTAACAGAAGAAAAACAGCAAGAACTTGCTTTGCTATACTCTTAATATTTCACATAAACCAAATTCTAAGCCAAAAAATTATTTACAGATAACTATGTTTATAATTTAAAAAATTCCTGGCTACATCTAAACAGTAGTAAAATACTTACCCAGGTAAGATTTCCAATGTACAAGGCAATTCTTTTTCCAGTATATGTATAGACAACATTTGGGGCTGCTCCTTTACCTACATCATCCCCAACAGATGGCGGGAGAGAATCCATGTAATCACGATCTTCTGGGGCATCTCCATTATTGGCAGATGGTGAAATTACATCATCATATAAATCAATCTGATCATGTCCACCATACTCAGCTTCCTAAAACACAAAAGACACCTTTGTACTATTTAACATCAAACACTCTTAAAACTCTCTTGAAACACAATGCTGCTGCGTAGCTGCCACCTTCCACAGACATGGTAAATCTAATCCAACAGCTACACAACATACCTGCTGAAAAATTAACCCCTTGTTTCATTCACATTAAAGTATATAAAATTCTTATCACTTTTATCATATTCTAAACTGACAGGGGAAAAAAATCTACAAAAAAAACCCAAAAAAAGCCTCTGGCCTCAGTTTTGCAATACTTTTGCCCCCCTAATAGAAACAGAAACCCACAAATCCCACAAGCCCTACTCCCAGAATTAGAGACACAAGCAACAATATGCAGAATGAGAAGATAATGTCCATTCTCATCAAGCAAATCTTTTTTCCATCAAAACATTTGGTAGACTGAACAGACTGATCTTCAAGAGCCCTATTGACACAAGAGCAGCCAACCTTTTAGATTTCTATTGCATTCCTAACTCGATTTTCAGCTCCTTATTCAAAGAGGAATCAGAGGGACAAAAATCTGGTTTGTTTCATTAAATTTAATAAACCCAAGGGTTTGTATTTATTACACACTTATTTATTCATGGACTATAGAAGGACTATTCTACAGCATCAAGGCTGCCTCTGGAACATTTTGGTTCAGAAAAGCACCACAGACTTTTGGAGTGAATCACTTCCCCCTTGTTATAGCACAGTTTTCGCCAAGTGAAATACTCGTTTTAGAGGGAATGGAAATTGGAGTTTGTTTTCAGAAGCTTTACTTCATGTGCTTAACAACTGCATTCAACCTGCTAAACAAGGTCAATATCAATCAATGGTCCTTCAGACAGCTCTGAATTTTAAGTGTGGTAGGAATATTTGGTCCAAAAGACCAGACTAAATTTAGTCTGAAGCAGAACATACAAACAGCGTGTTAGGTAGACAGAGTGGCTTGAGCACCAAGGCCTCAATCTGTTGACACGCTACTACCAAGCCATATTGCTTTTTATTATAGAGAGCTGTATTGACAGCACTGAACGCGATAAAAAGAAGAACATATTGGCTGTAAATGATGGTAACTCCTTCACAAAAAAACACAGAACATTTTTTTTTTACAACATAATGTAACCTTAATCATTGGGATTGCTAAATTCCAAATATGAATGAAGCTGGTGTTGTATATTTGCATTAAGGAATTATGAAAAAAAAAAGGAACATTTTGATACTTGCTTTTTTTCATCTTATATAGTGTCACTTATACTCAAGGAGTGATGTGGACCAGTAGGATGCTGCTATCCTTTTTTACTATCCTAGCAATCACCTACGATCGAGCAGCCAGATCTGTGTGACAGAGAGGCACCACCTAAATGTCCACCGACAGGAAGGCAATAACTTCTGGGTGAACAACAGTGGTCTGACAAAGCTTAGGAGAGCCTAACAGTGTTTAACATTAACCTTCAGCTTTCACAGGTTGTTTTGCCACACACAAAAGTTGAGACTTAAAAAGCCTGCAGAAGGTTCCTGGACTTTTCCACCCCAATCCACAACAGAAATCACTTTGCTGTGTTTTGATATCAGACATAATTCAGTATCCACTATCTTGAAAATGTCTATCTACACACGCACAGAAACATCCCAGGCAGAACAGTTCATGGTACCAGATACGGTAACCTAAAAAGAAACAGGTTGGATTCCACAGGAAAAAGACTGCAAAGCTAGCAATCTTGATTGAAAACCCAATATATCCAAAACCATCACCAGATGCTCAGCTGTCGGGAAAACATGCAAACATTTATTATCAACTGCTACTCACACAGTGAAGGTATCACTGAAATAGAAAGAAAACAAACCAACAAAAAACAAAACAGAAAAGCTAAGTTTTGGCATCGTCAGTCAAATAGATTTGATCCTCAGTAAACTGCATTATCCCAATACACTCTAAACTTCAAAAGAGAATTTGTCTGTCTTCAGTTTATCATCTGTAAGGGTTCCATATTTTCACCTTATCTGTCCAGTTCTATGCCTCAGTTTGATTCCTCCTGTCATCACAGCTAATGAAAGTACATTCAAAGAACTTCCTGGGACAGGCCTAAACACGACACCTTACAGCAAGAATAAGGATGATGTCAGAAGGCAATTAAGGAAATCCTCTGTTAAACACAGTAATTCTAGTCATCAGTGTGTATAGATGATGACTTCAGGGAAGTAGAATTTAGTCTTGGTATACAGATCCAAACAGGCAGCCACCAGTCTTCAGCAGAAGTACACTAACCTATGTCTCTGAGAAGGCTGAGATCAGCATTGCTAAAATACCAGAGTAAGCAGCAGCTCACAGCTCTGCTGTACTTCCCCTCCTGGAAGAAACTCACATGAAACAGATGAAGTTTCTATTCCATAGGCCTTCAGGTCATCATCAAAGGAGGAAGAGAATTATCAGGGCAGCACAGTCTGCATGTAATTTTTGAGGAGCTCAAAATACCCTACAGTATCAAGGCCTTAATTTAGATCAATAAAGACATAACAGAAAACCTGATGATGTTCACCATCGTCTCTTCTTCTATCGTGATAGTTTTGTAGCCAGCACAGAATTCACCCAGCTACTAGTCTGTCAACAAGGTACGTGGTTAGATGATTAAGAACAATTTGAGTCAGCAGCTGTGAGTGTAGATGGAAAAGAGGTGTCTTCGTGGCTGTTGCACAAGATTCATCAATCCTTCCTACTTGTACCATGGAAACTTACCGATACACATCTTTTTCTTCTTGGATGCAGAAGAGTAAGTAAGAAAGAATATAGGAAAGGTCACTTTTCTAGTTAGTCATTGAAACAAATGCTCTGCTCATACCAGGTCTTGGTTTTGACCTCTTCCAACTTCCTTGGTTAAGAGAAGACCATCAAGCATGAAGAGACATTATTTCTGGTCAATTATAATCATTGACAATCTTACAGACAAACATGCTAAGAAACAAAGTTAGCATCATTAACCTGCCTCCCTCTAAACTTCAAATCAGACCAGCACTGAACTTCCAAAGCCCGTGCTTTAACTAGACCAGTCTGAAACACTGGCTCATTAGCTCTGGAAAAATCAGGGCTGAAGTTCCATTTTCTGTGATGCTAAGTGGAAGTGGCTGAATAAAAAGGGCACTGAAAAGACACATTCTCAAAGATTCACATCAGACTGTTACAATTCTAGTTGTTCAGCTCTTCCTCAGTATGTTGTATTTTAATTACTGCTTGCAGTGTTTTGCAACATTCAAATATGAAACCCATAAATACACAGAACACCACAGTCTTGTCCAGAAGGGGTAAATTAAAAATGTTCTTTCTTTTGGGAACTTAGCAGCCACACTAATGTTGATGAGAAGAAGTGATCACTCCTTTGACAAATGCTGATTTGGAAGTGTTGTTTTTGGGTTTTATTTTTGTTTCATTTGGGTTTTGGTTTATTAAAATATAACTTCTTTAAACTGCACATACATCTCTAAGACCTGCTTTTATCCTCATACAACTGTTCCATTTCCTATTTAAACATTCTAAAAAGACAGCAACAATGGTGAGGTGTATTGTTTCTGGGAAAAAAAACCCCATTAAATCAAGAAAAAGCAAATTATCTAGCTTCTCTATTATTTTTTTTTCATTCAATTTGCAATGTTTCTGGTGAGAAACTCTAAATACACCTTAGACTCCTCACTCGAAACAAAAAAAGGTTGGTAGGTCCCGAATAAAAAGTTAAAAAGAGATAAGCAAAAACCTTTCTGGTTTTAATTAGTTGCCTGAACACAGACAGGAACCTTAACAAAACAGCAGGCCTTTGATGTTTCTAAAATGGCATACTGCCTGTGGCAGAAACATGTGGACAAATTCGTTAAACCACAGATTCCCTTTTAGTTTACAGGCCCAAATACTCTCATCTCTACAAATAACATTTAAGCAATCTGATCCCTTGTCAAATCGAGTAACTGAAACTTCACAAGTAGTCAAAAGTGTAAATTAAATGCAGGTAGTATTGCTGCTTGCATTAGAACAAAGCTAAGAGGCACCAGATGATACGGGCCTCAAGTTTTCTCTGTAGTTTGATATTTGTAAATACACAAAGGTTATCTCTTCTCCAGGCCCTTTTCAGTAGATCAACAGAACTGCAAAATACATATGCAATAAGGTACTGTCCACACATTTTATAAGAAATGCAGACCAGCTTACTTTTTTTATGACCAAGACAGCTCTGCCCTCTGAGTAAAGACTTACTATACCCCAACGTGTGCACTCTCTCCCATAAGAGGAAAACTGTCCTGACATAAAGGCTATTTTTAATAACCTGTTTTATAGGACTTTTACCACTACATACACAAAAAAGTTTCCTCCCTGTGTTACAGACAAGTCAAGAGCACAACTAACATGTTCCTAAGAATCTGTAGCCACAGAGGTTTCCAGATAATTGGCCTCTTTAGCTGCTCATTCCATGTAAATAATTTTTATTATACAGTTACAAAATACAAAGTCAAAACTCCTTCATTTCTAATTTGTTAGCATTTAAATATCAAACCAGAACACTACAGGCATGTTTAGACACATTCACAATGCAACTATGCAAGTAGACTCCGAGTATAAACAAAGCAAAAAATTTTTCCACAGCATTAAGAGATCCTTACATTGTTTTGTGTCCTCTGCTTGGTCAGAAGGATTTTTATATGTATATATGCTTAATAAAAACAGATTTTTACTGTTTAATTATGTGCACATATGTGGAAAAAAACCCCACAAAAACCTTGGAAAATGCAAAGCTCATCAGAGCATCAGAGAACTTGACAACGCACAGTCACAACTTCATGACTGCAGGAAAGTAACCCAGTTTGCTGGCCAAAGTTTGCAGGTAGCCTTGAGTCATAACTAAGCTGGCCACGTGCATGGGCTCCTCATTATCTCAGTATCACACACTGATACTCTAGGGTTTTATGTACAAAAATGCACCCTAACATTTGCTAAAGTGCCTCTAAAATCTTACTACGGCCTTCTGCCATCAAGAGAACATCAGTCTCAGCCACTTGTATGCATACAATGCAGTTATGTCCAGCACAAATCTTCAAGAACAAGATGTGTAATGTGTAGGGAGATGGACAAAATAAAATACTACAAAATAAAAGAAATATAAAGTACTACATTTATGAGATTCTCATCTCAAAATGAGACTTTAAATAAATATGAAAGACCACTGGATGGAGAAGCCAACTTAGAAGAACAAAATGGAAAGATTAAACCAAGTTCTCAAAAAAAAGAGGGGAGGGGAAAAAAGGAAAGCACAATTTAGAAAAAATCCCCAAACAATTGGTGGGAGCCAAACTGAGTAAAGCTGTAAGCCCAAGGAAAAAATAATACGATCATAATGAACACTAAATTAATGAAAGAATAAGGGGCAATACTGACATAGTTTTGATGAGCTCCAGATGGAATGGCAAAGATGCATTTTCCCTAAAAAGTCGAGTTAGTCAGCCCATTGCAACCAACTAATTCAAGAGAGTTCTCAGTTGACATTCATCTTAGCCAGTTCGTAAACCCACGGTTCTGTGGTCTTGACTCCACCCTATGGAGTACCTGTGGTTCATTTAGTACTAATCAAACAAAACATCGCTCTCCTCCTTCTCCAAGAAAAATCTCAGAACCACCTCAGGGCTGAGTACCTTGAGTCCCTGAAGGGAAACTCATCCAGTCACAAGTCCTGAATTACCCTTTTACTAAAAGTGCAAACAAAAGGTTTGTCTCAGCTTGGGTTATACAGTTATACTGTACCCAGAAGAATGACAAAGCTACACAGTCTATTTTTCAGTCCCTGTCACTGGCAAAACTAGTGGAAAGGGTTCCTGTGGTCTAACTTGAACAAATATCAGTAAGCCAAGTTAACGTAGTGCAACACAATCAAAAACCATTAGCTTACTGCTTTACATGTAAAGCAATTTTTCCTTAGAACTACAGTGTTCCGTAACATTTCCACTACAAATAAATAATGCAAATCACTTTCTCCTCACAGCATTTTCTCATCTTCAACCATCCACAGATATGCAGAACTATGTCCAAACCTACCAACTGAAGCTGTCCCAACTTCAAATCAGAAACAGTAACTCATGAATAGAAGCTTATAGAGGACATCACAACAATGTCAGAATTAGAGGTAGTGGGCAGTACTGCAGAGAGTAACAACTAGCCACCTTTCCTACTTAAGAAAAGGAAATGGGACAGTGTAGAGGTGTCAATCTCTCCCAGTAAAACTTTCCATTTTCAAGTAACAAGAGTTCAGCTGAGCAGGTCTCAAGACAACAGGAAAGTCACGAAAATTAAACTCTGAAAGGAACAACTAGCAAAAAAATTTTAGGGAAAAAACCCCACCAAAATCAATTCCAAGCAGAGGGGAAAAAAAGGCACTAGCCTCCTTCATGCCTTTCTGCGCTGTGTTTTGCAAGGTTAACAAACTGAGGAAGCAGATTGCAGAAAGACAGCCCCAGCAGGACAACAACTGGAGTGAATACACTGAAAAGAGCAAAAGGGTGCTGGAATAAGGTAAACCAAATTATCACAAGATTCTCTTCATCAATTCCATCATCCTTCCTTGCACCATGGCTATAGGCAATATCAATATTAACCACAACCTGAGTAGACCAGGACTGTGTGAGCACAACAGAGCAACCCTGACATTTCTGTTCTTGCAGTATCCATCTGCACTACACTCACAGCATAGAACTCCTCTACTCTGAGAACTTCTGCACACATGCATCTACACAAATACTACTGGATTTACTTCTGAAAAACTTGACTTGTTATCAGTGAACCTGAAATTGATAAAAACAAAACCTAGTTATTAAAGTAACTGAAGAGCTGAACTCATGCTAAATGGATTTCTCCTAGGGTTCACTGCCATTTAAATTCACATAACGGGGCTTCAACTGTAAAGGGAGAAACCTTCACATGTATGTAAACTAAGAACAAATCACTCCTCTCCACCTGCTCTCTGGCACGGCATTCTTTTATAGCATATTTCTTGGAAGTATTTTTAAGTTGCTATTCAAATTAACTCTGACTTCTATAATTTATTTCTCAGTGCAGGGAGGCATACAACTGAGCATCGCTCAGAAAGCCCAGTAAAGGTGTGAAAGTGCCGTTGTTCTCAGTTATTTATGTTCTAGGGCGGGAACAATGCAATCTGGGGCAAAGCAACCTGGAGAAGTGCAAGAGCCACAAACAGGCCAGATGGCATACAAAACTGATACGAACACTAGATTTCGGTAGGCAAGTAGGCACACGGCTTTTGGGGAAAAGATAAAGGGGTACCAAAAAGAATTAGAAAAGTGGAGCACTTGTAAGACAGGGAAGTTCTGTTTATTTCATCCTCACTTCCTCCCCAAAATAAGAGCCTTTCTACAGGAGAGCAGTGAGACTTTTTTAACGACGAGTGAATAATGAATTAAAAAACAAAACAAAACAACCCACCATTAAAAAAAAAAAAAAAGAATAAGAAGACAGTTTGCGTAGTGCTGCAGAAGAAAGCCGCGCTACCTCCGCCTCCCCCGCGAAGAGCGGCCGAGTAACTGCTACCGCTCGGCGGCTTCTTTATTCATCTGCGAACAATGGCAGCGTTTCCCCTCTGCCGCCGGCAAGGAGCCGCTCTCCCCCCCGCATCCGGGAGGCTCCCGCGCCCTGCGGCCCGCTCCCACCCGGCGCGGGAGGGGGACGCGGCGCGGCGCGGCTGCTCGCGCGGGCACTGCAGGAGCAAAGGGGTGGCAGCCGCTCGCTGCCGGCCCGGCGCGCCCGCGGCCNTCCGCCATGATCCCGCCCGGCCGTGCCTCGGGCCGCCGCCAGCCGCGCCCGGCTCCGCAGCCGCCGCCGCCGCCGCTGCCGCCGCCGGGAGGGGGGAGGGAGGGAGCGAGCGAGGGGGCAGGGCAGGAGCCGTCACTTCCGCGCCAGGAGCGGAGGGGAAAGCTTCCGGCAGGGGCGGGCGGAAAAGGACCTGGCGGGGTAGGGGGACGGTCGGCTGGACGAGAGCCGGCAGCGTGCCCAGCTGGCTCAGAACGCCAGTGGCATCCTGGCCTGGATCAGAAATAGTGTGGCCAGCAGGGCCAGGGAAGTCAATGTGCCCCTGTACTCGGTGCTGGTGAGGCCGCGCCTCGAATGCTGCGTCCGCTTCTGGGGCCATCACTACAGGAAGGACATTGAGGTGCTGCAGCGTGTCCAGAGAGGGGCAACGAAGCTGATGAAGAGTTTAGAGAACAAGTCTGATGAGGAGCCGCTGAGGGAGCTGGGGGTGTTTAGCCTGGAGAAGAGGAAGCTGAGGCGTGACGTGATCACTCTCTGCGACTCCCTGAAAAGGAGTGAGGTGGGAGTGGGTCTCCTCCACGGTAATGAACGATAAAACACAAAGAAATGGCCTCAAGTTGTGCCAGGGAGATTCAGATTGGATGCGAGGAAGAATTTTTTCACTGAGAGAGTTGTTAGACACTGGCACAAGCTGCCCAGGGAGGTGATGGAATCACCATACCTGGAGGTATTTAAAAGATGCATAGATGAGGTGCCAAGGGACGTGGTTTTGTGGTGGGCTTGGCAGTGTGAGGTTAGTGATTGGTTTCAATGATCTTAAAGATATTTTTCCAACCAAAAGGGTTCTACAGTTCTATAATCTTGAAACCAGGGTACACACACTGGGCTCAGGGGCACAGTATGGTGTGTAGAAAATACACAGACAAGCACACACTCCTGCATTTAGCCACACTCTAAAATACTGTCCTGTTACAGAGCTCAGTTTAAACATCACAAAGTGATGAAAATTAGTGTCAAGAAACTGGGGGTTTTGTCACGCATCCAGCACTGTTAGGGTTGCAAAGACAGCTTCAGATTGTTTTTGCACGTATGTGCATATTACCCAGATCCACATTTAAGCTCCAGGTGATTTCAAAACCAATGAACATCTCCTGGAGCGTAATGCACAATGTGCATGACGTTCTGCATCATGGATTATGTTCTGTGTTGTACTTTATGTTGCACATCCAAAAACAAAGCTGCTGCTTCCTACCTTATGAGCAGACAATAAGAAGTTTGATTCTCAGACTGAATTAAAATTGTGTAAAATATCACTACAAGGAATAAAAATACTGTTATCTTTAGCTTGACTCAAAATTTCTTCATCCATGACTGGGAATACTTCCTAGTTCCTGGATCAGTATCCATGTCGTAAACTGTTCTGGCTTCACATTGGGTCCAGAACTTAGGTACAGGTATTATTCTTGGGATTTCTATCCAGCTTGTGACATGTGAAAATTTATCAATCAGCTGCAGACCTCGTGTCATTCCTGGTGTTCATAGTTCTTGAAACCAGAAGCTCTGTAAATTAATCTGGTTTGAACTCTATTGAGAGTCACCTGGTTAGAGGAACCCTTATATCTCTTACCCTCTGGAAAAGTTCAGAGCATTATCTGAAAAAAACATCTTAGAGGTGACAGGATCAAACAAACAACCAAACCTTGACTGAATTTTTAGTGTTGGTTACAATTAACGATTGATGATACTGTGTTTGATCACAGGTTAAAAGTACAAGTTCACACCTATGAGTGCACAAGTCACATGTGAATTAAATGATTCATTGGTTTTGCAAGGAAGATTCGCTTCTGGATTTGCCACAGCCCCTACAGGTACTGTTAAAAGTATTGAGATCTAATTGGCTTCATGTGTTTGCTTAATGATGAACTGATTTAGTGACCAGTCTTCTACAGAACAAAATGAAGCACTGTGGCACCTAATATTTATGTTTGCACTGAACAAAGTTGTTGAAGTCAAGAAAGCTTAACCCTTGCTGTCCAAGTGTTCTGACAAAAATTCACAGGAGAGCTCACAAGTTGTACATGGATGAATGTTTAATACACACCTGAATATCTTAAAGTAGTTACACATAGATTGTAATGATGTTTAAAAGGGCAAGGAAATGAAACATGAATAAGAAAGTCATTGAAGTCATCTCAGAAACCACCTCAGGGATTGCCACTAGCGTTTGAAGGACACCACTGGAGGTCTTTGAAGAGGAAAAGTCATGTCTCTTCTTTGCTCTTCAGGATAATGAAGGATGATCAATGTAGCCCTTGGGCCTCACTCTGTGCTGTGTTTCATGGTCAGAAAGCTTTTCCCCTTTGGAGCCTTTCTAAATAGTTTGACTTGCTAGATTTACAGGCCACAGGCATTTCCAGAATAGGCTATGATCGTTTTTATTCTTGTATACATATCATTAAGCAAATCCTGTAAACAGTGTGGGAGACTAAATATTACTCAAGCTGTTCTATTTATTTTCTGCTGTGTTTTCGTTCTTTTCATGAGTAGACTTACTAAATCTGTCTTCATTTTTCTCATGGTCAGCAATAGCTGCTTCGTGAATTTTTATCTCTCCACAGAGGAGCTTCAGAGTTGATCTACTCAAGCAAAAATGTTAACGCTTCATGTTTTGTACACATTAAAATTATTTAGACCATATGGTGCTTTCACTGGGCAAAATTCAGGCGGCTGAGGTAGATTATGAGCTGAAACAGAAATGTGGTCATGAGACAAAGAGTTACCGATGGCACAGCTTGGTCTGGGAAAAAGAGCCTGATAAGGTTTGTTGGGGACAGCAAAAGCCACAGGTTATGAAGTAGTTGCACACCTTCCAAACCCGCAACCCGACATAAGAACAAGTGGCAGCAGATGGGCTGGCATCTTCCATCAGTTCCTCTTTCACATCATCGGATATTCTTTGATCTGATGGCAACAGCTGGAGCTCTCTTGATATAAAAAGCAGGAGGAAAAGGGACATGGGCAGCTTTACGTAAGTGGCCTACACATTAAGTATATGAGTTTCTCATGTGTCCAGAAGAGCCCATTTATTTGCATATTGTTTCTTTGCTCTTGTGCTGTAACAGTGCAAATTCAAGTATAATCTTCATTTTGAACATAAATGCAGTAGCTGGTGCTCTGAGAACCTTAAGATGTGTGTAGTGTTAGACCACAAGACCTCTCCATGCTTTCCTCTCCAAGGCCTTTCAGAGCCTTTTCTATTAGGACATTGTTGCTGCAAGACAAAGGAGAGAACGTTTTTCCCATTCCTTTGTATTGTATGTAATGACTTCAAAATACATTTAAGTGTATTACTTTAAGTAAGAGTGGCAGAACCATTTTCAATATAATAACGTATTTTAAAAGGTAATCTATTTTTGCTAACAGCAACACAGCGAAGATATGTCTTTGAAGAAATGGCCCCGAGGGATTCAGGAAATGGCACAGGAATTTTCAAATCAACTTTTTATTTTAATATCAGAGTAGACTGTTCATGCAGTAATGTCATAGACCACAAAGTGAAAACGTAAGATTCGAGGTAAGAAAAATGAATGTTAATCAGTATAGTACTCAGAAGAGACCTCAGCCTAGTGGAGATCTGCAATGTATGTTTCGTTGTGTAAACTTATGTCCTAGCTATGTTAGTTCAACTGCATTGAATATATTTGGTTTCTTTATTTGTAGTCCTGAAGCTTTTCACCTTTCCAAGGCTGTCTGGAGCCACTGTGCACATGCTTTTATTGTTCTAAGTTTCACTGTGAGGGTGAGG
>WBNH01005792.1:0-166607 GCA_013401255.1 Urocolius indicus
CTGACATCCACCATTTAGATATAATTATTTGTAGTGGGAGCATGCTGGAAGGATCACAGGAAGGTAAATCTTACCAAGGCAACTGGAATAGGTGGCAGCTAAAGCCTAGTTTTAAAACCCAAGGTATTTACTCTTATCAATAATAGAAACTAGTTATAATCTTACACCTAATGTTAGTTTTTTTGTTGTTGTTGTTGTTGTTTGTTGTTGTTGTTTGTTTTTTGTTTTTTTTACTGTTGAGGCTTTTTTAGAAAAGAGTTTTGTTCAAGTCACTGGACCTTGTGTTCTTATGATTATGTATACTATATGTATAATAGAGTGACACCAGATACTAAAGAAGAGTGATGGGCTTTGAAAGCCTGTATACAGTGAAACAGAGCTGTGATGTCACTGGATTGAATTGTACATTGTCACTACAGTTGAAATTGTGGTTTTGCAAATGCAACTCTGTTAGTATTCCCACTCTCCCTTCCTGACTGGGTGATCTGAGAAAACAAAAGCAATGAAAGATCTGTCCTTGCCCTATACATATAAGGAGAATGGAGGAATAAGCTGCTCTTAGCGTTATCTGACCAGTATGATGATGGGTGTGTGTACTTGCTTTCTGAGCTATTTCAATTTTCTGCAAGAGCCCAGAAAGCAGGCAGTGCGACAGATAGCAAAAAAAAAGTGTTTCCCTGGGATAAGTTTGGATTCATGAGAAGCTGTAGTTTCTGATGATATGGAAAAAAAGATGACTGTAATACTGTAGCAGAAAATGGTAGTTGGATTGCAGCTGCATCTGAAAAAAAAAAAAAAAGATATGTCAGATTATATTTTTTCTATTTCCAGTTTAGTGAAATATCTTAGCTATGGTGTCAAAATAGTTTTTGCTGGTAGGTCCCATCTTTCACAGTGTCTAGGAAAGAAAGCACATTGTTAGGGCAACTACACCAGTACACATCTCAAGCTAACAAATCCTTTTAATTCTAAACAGCTCTTAATCTTCACCATTTCTGCGGTTACTGGTAGTTGTTTCATAAGCAACTTGCTAAAAGGATGGGAATGATTGTAGTTTTAATATTTCAGTCAGTAATCAAAGACATATTGTTTTAGTTACACAAATGGCGTTTCCCAGCATCTGTTCCCAGTCAGTACTGCTCTGGGGCTCTCTATGTGTTATTCTTTGCTTCTCTTCCAGTTCATGCAATAGACTTCCAACCTTTCAAGTCATTGAAATTAAGAATTTGATAGGATTTGAAGAGTGCTATATTCATAGAAACCGTAATATTGGGAATTACTATTATAAAAATGCCAACAAAAAAGTTGTAGCTAAACTTGGAAACTAAGCAGAAAAGAGTGATTTTTAGGTGAATGTGAAAGGTTTTTTTGTAGCTTCATTTTTAAAACTAGTGTACATATGCCTGTGGTGACATAAGTGAAATATCTTGTTAAATAATTTTTATTTCATTTCACTGCAGGCTATTGCAAAATTGCAGTGATGACAGTCTGAATGTTGCACTTCCTATGAGAATGCTTGAGGTATTTTCATCTGAGAATACATATTTGCCTGTTTTACAAGATGTCAGCTACGTGACATCATTAATTGAACAAATTTTGCACTACATGATTCAAAAAGGTGAGTAGCTAGGAAGGTTCTGGGAAATATTAAAAAATGAAACAGATGTCTAATACCTAAACCTCATTTTTGGCTTTACCAGAGACATGATGAATGAAGTGCTACACATACTAGCTTATATGTTGGATGGATATTTTTCTTCTAATGAGGTCACTGCTTGAGAAATTACTGTTTCATTTTTTTTTGAAGGTCTGTTTATAAATTGAATATTCTACCAAATTATTTTTACAGACTTTTACTACAGATGTTGAGAGTAGGTGGATACTACCTAACAAAAATTTTATTCCAGTAGCTGTTGGCACACGTGTACATTGCCACACAGCCAGCTTATGGCACTTTGAAGTTTTAATTGCGTAAAAGTTGGGCATTGTGCTGCAGTTCTGTTCTCTATAACTACTGATGTTGATTATTGTCATAAATTGGCATTGCTTTTTTATCGTGCTAAGACAACTTACCAAAGAGATAGTGACCTAGCTTTTATTTCCCTTGTACCATCATCAGCAAAACTGTTTGCCAAATGACAATTGGTTACACCTGTGCAAACATACTGAAAGTTAATGATTTGTATAGTTATCACCAAGATTATGTTTTGTCTTAAAATAACTTTATTACTCTGGGAATTTGTGAAAAAATTAATTTGGCTTCTGATACCATAGCTTGAGTTTTCATGACCTGTGGTTGAGGAGAAAAAACAAAACCATTCTGAAATAAGCGTCTTGGATCCAGCTTCATTGATATAAAATGCAAGAGGGACACCTAATTTGTTAGTTAATTGTTGGAATATTCTATGTAAGTTTTAAAGTGCATTTAGTGGATTAGCCTGTTACTAAGGGTTTGGTTTTAACTAATACATGTTGAAGTCACTATGAGTGGAAAAAAAATATTACTGTAGCACGTTTGTTTTTCTTGCCTAGGCATAGCTAGAGCTACAGAAGTATTTGTGTTTATTTCCTTGCTTACTATATGATATATCTTCCAAAATACTTACATTTTTTCTTATATTTGTTCTTATATTCAGTCTTCACAATTGATACATGAGGGTTTATCAATATGTTAAATCATAAATTTCAGTTAAAAAAATTCATCTTTCTGATCACTTCTAATGAAAACAAAAAGCAGTTCTGTTCAACTACAAATGTTCTGTCTCCTAGTAATTTATGACGGTTAATTTATAAAGAATGTGTGATTAGCTTTTATTAGTATATGTTTTTGCATATAATTTGACTTCCATGTACGTCTTGTCAGTATTGCTAAGTTTTTCCTATATGGAGACTTCCACTTGTTGCATTGTGTGTCAAGTTAGGCAATCCCTAACAAGGGGTCTTCGACTGGACTTCTCAGTGTTGTGATGCTGTTTATATGTTTACAGTGGTTCCTGTAGTCAGGGAACTTGTGTCTTAAATTAGACATTCATTGAGCAAGAGGAAGTTGGTTTAAGAAGAATGAAATCACGTGATTCCATTTGTACTTTAGTGAGACAAAAATAAATTACCCTCTATGCATGTCTTTACGGCTTGAGTGGCGATGCATTTTATTACTGTCTGAGGGATCCCTGTTTTGGAAACAGTAATTGTACTCTTCAGCCTGCAAAGGCCAAGGTATTTATGGAATTGAGACATTTTGGCAACAGGCCTCTTACTTGTAAGAAGCAGTCACGTTTTGGTGTAGAGGGGAAAATGCATCATTTCTGAAAGGGTGGAGGGACAGCTATCAAAAACATGGCTTGAGTCACTCAGAGAAGAAAACATCTTTTACATAGGTCATTGCTTAAAAAATCCAGATTATCACTTCATCAGCAGGAGTGATCAATCTTCGAAAATCAAACTGACTCTGAATGCAATTATCAGTCTATGATTTTATAGAGTGATGTTGCCAAAGAGATTGCTGGTATATCCTGTTAGTTATATGAATACGACTTGGACTGATGCAAAATGTTTTCCTAAGTCAAACTTCATGCAGTGAATACTGAAGTGTTTTTCAAGTTAATGTTAAGTACATGAGTTCTTTTATACAGAAAAGAAGAAAAATATTACCATATTTGAAAAGTAATTTTTCTTATTTGCAGGCTACTACAAGTCGCTTTATTTGTTAATTAACAATAAGCTTCCCTCGAGTATTGAGTATTCGGATGTTTCTCGAGTCCCCATTGCAAAAATACTTCTGGAGAATGTTCTGAAGCCATTGCACTTTACATATAGCTCCTGCCCAGAAGGTGCAAGGTAAATGAAGATAGATTTAGATATTTTTACACTAATTTGAATACCATCAGAGGTGTGCAGTTTGTTGTTCTAGCTGTCATTTCAGTGCAATTTGATTCATTTGCAATTTAAATTACTTTTTGGTAATGCTGTATATTGATGGAACAATGTAGTATCAGGTGTGTTTAAGAGAAAGGCAATAAAATGCTGAAGACTACAATAAACAGCACAGAGAATGGTGGGTGTCACAATGCATAGGAACATAGGTGTGAAAAACTTAGATAAGAGCAGAAATACAGTCAGTTAAGGGGAAATGAAAAGAATTTTAGAGTTAAAAAGAACTTACTGACAAAGGAGCTGAGGTTTATGGAGAGAACTAAGTCACAGTTTACAAGCAGAAATAGTCACGTATGTAGAAAGATGGAACAAAAATCAAACACTGGTTGTATCATGTGGTAGTGTTTATGTTAAAGTGATATTTTGAGGGAAAAAATATTTGATTGTGCTTTTAAAATTTAGTATTTCAAAGTAATAAATTTAACTTCAGAACATTTTTTTTTTTTTGTGAGTTCATGAAAAGTTTAAAGAATAAAATTGCATGTAAGATCATCAGGGAAAGGATGTAGTGTAAGAATTTGATTCTTGAGAAAACTGAGAAATTTGATTTATTAGCACATGGTTAATGGAGCACATCTTTGCAGTCTTCTTGGTGGATGTATTCAAATTTGCAGATTTTACTATTATTCCATGGATGTAATTGTGGGAAATGTTGCCTGTATTTTCTTCAAAGACAATTTTCTTCATTTCAGGCAGCAGATTTTTGCAGCCTTCACAGAGGAGTTTCTGGCAGCACCTTTCACAGATCAGATATTCCATTTCATCATTCCAGCGCTTGCTGATGTGCAGACCATTTTCCCTTATGAACTCTTTCTGAATGCACTATTATTAGCAGAAAGTAGATGTTCAAGAAGAAGCGATCAAGCTCCATGGCTTTTTTACTTTGTGTTAACAGTTGGAGAAACATACTTGGGTGAGAAAGCTGAATGGCCAATTCATTGTTATTTCATATTTGAATTAACGTGATGTGTTTCCATAACGTGGTTCATTGACAAGCAGAAGGGACAGTTTGTGGATAAAAATATTGGAGGCATCTGTTTATTAGCTGTTCTTACTATTTTCAGTGCGAAATACACTTTATTTGGGAATATTTGCTATAATGTGTTTTGATTGGGCACTTGTGGTAAAAATAAGCATTGTATAGTACAGTGTGATCTGGCTAATGTTCTTTTATTTCAATGTCTGTGTTATAGGATCCCTTTCAGAGGAAGGACTTCTTGTGTATTTGAGGGTACTCCAAACATTTCTGTCTCAGCTGCCTGTGTCTACTAGTGGTACAAATTGTCAAGATGCAAACAGTGATTCTGAAGATGAGGATGAAGAGATCAATAAAATGACAACTACACCAGTAAGCAGTACAGAATGTAATTGAATGAATTTTTATTATAGCAACAGCAAATACAGGAAAACCAAGGTGACTGTAAGTCTGGTATTTTTCTAGCTCATGTAGAAGGAAGCATGTTTACTTCTTAAAAATAGATGGCTGCTCACTGTAAGCAAATGGAACTGCTTGCTTTCAAGAAAAACAAAATCCATATTATAATAAGGTATCTTAAAGTGCAGGTAGTGTGTCTGATGAAGGACAGAGCTTGTATTTAACAAAGAAAAGTTTAAACTCATGTGTTACTTTTACTGTTACTTTTGTATTCTTTAAGTCCATGATGATGTGAAGATGTCA
The DNA here is from genome assembly GCA_013401255.1 of Urocolius indicus. Taxonomy (NCBI): domain Eukaryota; kingdom Metazoa; phylum Chordata; class Aves; order Coliiformes; family Coliidae; genus Urocolius; species Urocolius indicus. The sequence goes on from WBNH01005792.1 coordinate 5,612, forward strand.
TGAAACATACCAATCTCATTTTGCTGCTTAATGTGTTATTTTTCTCATGGAAACACTACAGATTCAACTACAGACTTTGCCCTGTAGCTCTCTATTTAAATATATCCACTACCTTGAAAGCCTTCAAAGGGGGAACATGTACTTTCTATAATAATGTGTAGACACTGTGTTATAAATAGAACTTTTCAGTATAGTTTAAACTTCTGCTAGTAAAAAGAATCCATGCTGTCACCTCCTAAGATTCAGATCAACACTTTAAACAACCAAAGCTGGAGAGATTTAAATTCAACAGTTTGTCACTGGCTTTCATATATAATCTCTCAAAGATACTACCATTGAAAGGAGTTGTGCAATGACTCCCCACACTCAGCTGGGAATTCTGGATTTCTGTCTCTCTAAAGTTTCTTGGCATTTTCTTGGTTGTGTTGAAAGCAAAAGCACACCAGCTTTTCTAAGGGATACTGTTCCTGTAATCCTTACTTAGGTTTTGTGTGACGTTCTGAAAGATGCATCATTTTTTAAAACGTCGGTATTGAGAGCAACCTTCTATAAGGAGCCATACTGCTGGGGTCTACGTGCAACCCTTTACTTGGGCAGTTTTAGATACAGTGTGATACTGTTAGCCTGAAATATTTATGAAACTAGTGGGAATAACATACTTAATTTGCCAGACTTACACACATGATATCAATATTGGCAGATTCTACTTGTGGCTATTCTATTCACATGTAACTTAGAGTATTTTGTACATTAGAGAAAATCTGATCTGAGAAGGCTTTATTACATGACTGTTTATTGCAATATGTTTTTCATGTGAGTTTCATGTGGCTCTTGGATCTGATACTTTTAAGAATGCTACTGAGATATACATATGTGCTTGTTACTGTACAAGAAAACTTTCTGCTCTAGTGAAATTCTGAAGTATTATTTTCTTTAAAAATGGGATATTTGATCATTAAAAAGATTTAAAGCAAATTTTTCTTTGATATGTTTGTAGGATGATGGGAGAATATCAGTTCAGTATATAACTGAGGAGTGTTTAAAGAAGTTGGACACAAAGCAGCAGACAAACACTCTACTGAATATGGTTTGGAGGGATTCAGCTAGTGAAGAAGTCTTTACCCTGATGGCGTCAATCTGCCACACTCTAATGGTACAACACCGAATGATGGTGCCAAAAGTCAGGCAAGTATAAATAGCAGTGGCGTTGAACCATGTAGTACATATACAATTGGTTTTATTAGATAGATTTGTTTTAAGTACCCTGTAGGATTTTTTTATTTTATGATCAGCTAAAATAAACAAGAATGTCAGAATGTAAATAATAATTGCAGGTGAACCAAAGAGTGGGTTATTCTTTTTCTTGTTTTCTTGTTTTCATGGAATTATAGAATCATTATGGTTGGAAAAGACATTTCAAATCATTGATTCCAACCACTTGTAATTTTCCTGTTCGTTGTGCTCTTTCTGGAGTAACCACCGAATCCAAAAGTATAAGCTTTTGGTTTGTTCCATGAGTTGCAAGTAAGTTAATCCTCAGTGTGGTGATAGAATACTACGGAACAAGTAGTGTTTGTGGTCAGAAAAACCACAAAGAAATAGGGGTTGCAAAGATTCTTTAAAGGCATTTATCTGTCCTGTTGCTCAGAGGCAGTGTTGTGCCATTTTAGCAGACGTTTTCTAGCTTGTTTTTAATACTTTTGGTGACACAGATTCCACAGTCTCTGTAGCTAGCTGAGCACTGAAGCCATCTCTACTGTCTTTAATACATAGCCAAAATCTCTTTGCTACATTTTAAAATAATTCCCAACTATCGAAGATTCCTAACTATTGAAAAGCACTGTTGTTTGGGAAAGGTTTGGCACCCGAGATGGAAATAAAAGACTTGTTCATTTGTACAGCATTATTTTACAAAGGCTGCAAACCTCACGTCAGTAACAATGGAAGATTTTTGACCTTTACATTATCAGAGAGACCCATGAGTATTAACACTGTTCTAGTGTGAGTGGTTTTGAGTAAGCATGTAGTTGCTGATAGTAAAGTAAGTATTTAGGGAATGTTGTAAACATAATCAATTCAAACTGCATTGTAAACAGTGATACAGAAAACTAATTAGGTGCTATCTTAGCCCAGTGGTGTTTATAGCTGTTAGAGGAAGTAAGATGTCAGTGAAACTGTGATTGCTCGATTAGGGTAATTAGTTCTTTGTAGACTAATTGCATTAGAGCAGGATGTGAGACCTGAAGATCATAGCAGCAGCTATGCCTGCTTTATTGTTGTGAGTAGTACATTGCCTTGGATAGTAATTACCGAGTTTAAATGCATCACTGCTTTGACTTGAGGTTTGATGGTGAACTGTGTGGAAAAGGATGTTTAATGAATCAAGAAGTTACACAGAACTTTAATTGTATGAATATGGCATCTATTTCCTCTGAGAAACCATATTGGGTCTTTGCAATTATTTGTGATAACAAGCTAGTTACACAGTGAATAAATGCAGGAGTTTGGAAAGCTCTACTCAACACTAAGATGTTTTCATAACAGAAAACAAGTTACAATTTTTAACTTTTCAGTAGCTCAAAAATATACCAATTTTGGAAATACAAAGATTTGTGTCAGTAATTAATTCCTACAGGTATTTGGTAAATTAAAGTAGACATTTAATTACTAGTTCTGACTTCCAAGTTAATCGTAAGTGTTGGATTTGCCAAGCGTCATCATGGCAGTAGATGTGAATCTTTTGTCTTATTCTCAGTGCATTTTAGACCTGGCCTAAGTTACCAAGCAGCTATTATAAATATTATTTACAATGTTTTTCAAAGAACATTTGATGCTTGTTTTAATGGTTGTAAACATTGTGTAATTTCATAAGATTTTTGTCATTAATTTTCACTTTTTTGAATTGCCTGATGACTCTTTTATTGCCCGATGATTTTGTCAAATGTAGTGTTAGTATTTTGAAAGATACTTTACTTGTTTCAAAACTAACTTTTAAATTATCTGTTTTGCAGAGTAAAGTATATCTCTTTAATTAAACTGTGTAGAAATAGTTAAGCAGAAATAATTTAAGTATATTCTGAGGTAAAAAATACTCTTTTATTTTCTGCTTGGAAACATACTGGGTCAAATGGTTTAAAAGCTATACAGAAGGCAACTACAAAAGACTTTAGCAGCATTTACACCTGTATTTGAAAATAATTATAATAAAAAACAAAGTCTGCAAATCTGCAAAGGGAGACACTTAATAAAGAGTAGTAACTGAAAACAACTTTTCAATAACTGAGAAGAAAATTGGGCTAAAGTTAACAAAGGCTTTGGAAAAGAAAAGCTAACAAATACCTCTGTCTTTTTTTCCAAGAAGAAAAAAGAGCCTCAGAACTTTTAAAATGATGTAAAGTCATAGTATAGGCTTAGGTCACTTCATTGAAGCTCAATGCTTTTTCCTCTTTTGGCCTCTCGGTACATCTTTGATCTGACTGAAGATGATAATACTGTATGGCGTTAGGAAACTTGGGGTTATGGCAATAGTTTAGTAATTTCTTTGGTTTTGCAACAGATGCTAAGAGATAACAGAGCAAGATATCCAGAAGTGCAGTGCAATTTGGAACAGAAGGAGCAAGCCTCTGAAGTTCCTTTCTGATACTCTTCAGAGAGTGGAGGGACAGAAAAGTGTATCAGTGGAAAAGCAAATTGCTTTTGTTTAGCTGTTTGGAATTTCGATGCAATCAAGCCCAGTTAAAGTAAAAGACCACAAGACTGGAATAACCTAGTTCTAGTAGTATTCAGTAAGTCAGATGAGAGGTGTGGAGTAAAATCCTGGTTGTAATTAAGTCATTGCAGATTGTGCTTGTGCTTCAGAAAGGTAAACTTCAGTTTTTTTCACTGTAAAATTGATACCTGTTATTGAATATAATTAATAAAAAGGAGAAAATGTGAACCTTGGAGCATGATTCTCAGAGATTTGCAAGACTTCTTTCATCAAAACTGTGTTTTAAATAACTAGTAAATTCTGTTTCTGCGAAATACTTAGGACCATAATTTAGTGACTTCAGATGATCACTATGGCTTAATATCAAAAAGTGATGAATACTGTATTACACTTGTTCTGGGACTTCAGTCACTATCGGCCATCTGACCAGTGCCCCAGAGTGTTTGCTAATCATGATTTAACAGTTTCACAGCAACTGTACATTACTACTATTTAATTAACGTAGCATTGCTAATCTTATCCCGTGGCTGAAAATTGCTTGGAAAACTGATATTCTGATGTAATTTGAGCAGTCTGTCATTTTACATGCATGAAGATACTTAGGCTTTATGTGAGCCTATTTTAGTAATTCTTTAGGGAATGTTCTTCCACTGTTGAGTTTTTATCAACAGCAGTATCATTGTGTATGAAGCTTTTAATTTTATTTTTTAAGCTTTACTTTACATTCTTGGTCCAGAACAGAGAGGCAGAAGCACCAAGCAGATGAAATAGTGTTCTAGTTCATTTAACGATGGCTTTGCATGCTGTCTCATACCTGTGACACCTTGCAATTCTGAAGGGGCAAAATCTGCTGCCCTGGCAGCAGTGACCTTTCGCAGCCTGTATGAGCTCCTCTCATTCTAGTGTATTCTCTTCATTAACTTAAATGGTCTCAGTGGGAAACTGGGCCCAATTTATGACCTAGACTGAGAATCTTGCCTTTAACTAATTAACTTGTAGTGGTGCCTCAGCTAAATTAAGCTTAATGGGTCATTTAATCTGTTCCGTTGTGCAGGAGGAATTTGTCACTTTTTTAAACCAGAGGTGCCCAAAATACTGTTCTGGCAAGTACACATAAATCATGCGACCTTTATGAACAATTAGATACCTACAGAGAGAAACAAGGTTCTAAATAAATGATCACTTTGTACTTACTTTTGGAAGCAAATAATTTAATTTGCTATGATTAAAACAGCAGAAATCAGTGAAGTGAATTTAACTCTGTCATAGCCTGTGGCTGTGTGCATTTTTCCACTTGAAAGGAGCTTATCCTTTCTGCTGGTAGAGAAATGGTTCTTCTCTCAAACTACAGTTCTCAGTCTAAATATTGAACTTTACAGAAAATCTATTCATGAATCTGTTACATAAAAGCATCTTTAATGATCTCATAATAAAGAAGTTGGTGGTATGCGGTGAGATATTCAACAAAATGCAGAACCACCAGATGGGAGGGGTGAAACTCCAGGCTTTAAAATTTAACCACTTGGCTTGTTTTTAGAATAGTACAAATATTGAAAATGAAAACTCTGAGTTAGATTATAAATATTTACATAAAAAGAAATAATATCTAGTCTTTTTTCTGGTTTTTAGAGGCGTGTGGGAGATTAATGGAAAAACTGATCAAGATTATATGGGCATTGTAGCTTTACAATAACTGATCTCTGAACTTTAGGGATTGATAATGCTATGTGTTTGGAATCTAGAAGCTATTCCTGTAATGTTCTGCACTTTATCAGGATTTATCCTCTTATGCTGTGTCATTTTTGTATAATTCTATTTGGAAATGCTATTTTTTAACAGATGCACATTTTTTCCCTGCCCAAGAAAGACCAAATGAAGTAGATTTTGGACCTATTATAATGATCAAAGTTTTTATTTTTTACTTACTTTCTTTAAAAGCCCAAAATTTTTCTTTAAAGCCAAAAATTTTGAAGCTTTTTACTGTAGCAGATTTCTTGAACCTTTGCAAACATGGGACTTTTCAAAGCCATCTTTGCATTGTGGTTGGTTTTTTTTTTTTTTTTTTAGATTTGGTATCTTCTACTTTGAAATATATTTTACGAACTTAGATGGGGAGGATAGTAGCTTGTTTCTGCTGTCATTCCTTTCAAAGTAGATTGTATTTCAGGGGGAATCTAGAATGGTAAAATTTTTGTAACACAAGCAGTTTGCAGTTTCACATTTACTTTCTGGTAACAGTATGGAAACTTTAGTGTGGATGAATTCATCTGCGTCATATTTCATAGGTATTTCGTATTGACAAAGTAGGCTGTATGATAATGTCTTCTACCAAATTTGCATTTTTGTATTTAACCAGATTTTCAGGGAAGGGAAATGAGAAAGTTGAATACATTCAGCATTTCTGGAATCGGGCCATGAAATATAGCAGTTGCTACAATTGACTGCCTGAATCACGGATATGGAATAAAAATGGCTAAAACTTAGACAAAGGTTATTATTATAAGCTCTTAAGGTTTGTCCTTTTTTTCCCTTCATTATTGCTGAATATTACTAGAATGAAAAAATGAATTACATTATGATAGGTTCGGTGTCTATAATGTTTGTTCATTTCTGCTAAAACTATTACATGATTTTCAGGGATGATTGTAAAATTAACAAGTTTTTACTTGGAAGCCCTATGAGACCTAACGGCACTGTGCCAAATTACTTTTCGTATCAAATACGAGGCTGAAAACTGAAGGTCACTGAGGAAATTTTTCATTTCAGAAACCAAGACATCTGAGCTATCGTTGTGATATTTAAACGTTAAAATACAAATCCTTATTCTAAATTAGCTAGAAATAATAAGCCTTTCCTTGCGTGACAACACATAATTTCCACAAGTCAAAATAACGTGACTTTAGAAGGAAGTAAATTTTCCAGACATCAAGTTCAGGTTGAACTTTAAAAAAAAAATTAAAAAATCACATATTTAAAACAGGACTTAATTTTACAATAAAACTTAAATGGGCATTAGCTGCTTGAAATTTGGCTCAAACTTAGTAATGATCACCAACATGCAACTTGGCTGGAATATATGAAGCTCCTAACTCTTTTCAAAGGTACTGATCTGTGTGTTTAAAATGTTTGAAACAAGAGGGATGATATTTCAGCAAAGACACACCATAAACTCGAGGTTGCTTGTATTTCATTTTTCTCTCTTCTGCATGCCCCCATTCTATTTCCAAAACTTCCTGTAGCTGTGAAACTCTGCTCTGTTCAGTGAAGACTTCTGCCCTTCCTCATGCTACTTCATCCTCGCATAGTTCCTTGTCTGTGTGACTGGCTTTTGGTGAATACGTGGGAGTCGAGCGCCTGAAGAAGGGTCTAGCTGTGTGGATGCATGAGAAAGATCTTCAAATGAATTGCTACTTGAACCATTCTCAAATATTTTTAAGTGTTCACTGATATTTTGCTTTCTTCCTTAATGAAAAGTGGGCTTCCTTTCCTTTTGTCATTTGGCAAATTTTAATTTATCCATGTGGTCCATAATAAATACTGTTTTTTTCAGGCAGCAGCTTGTCTGCCCTCTCTGCTCCCATTTCCCAGCCTCCTACTTCTTGTATGCATGGTCACAGGGGATTTTGATATTGTGGACCTGAGCATTTATTTTACCTTATTTATTCTAGTAGTACTTAGGAGACCTAGGAAAGTAATGTTGAGGATAACTAACTGAACACAGTTCTTCAGCGTCTGAAAAATGACAATCCTGTTTGATTTCCTGGAAGACCTTAAGTATTTAAAATTATGGTGTCCCATATGATGCTGTTTGCAAGGGGAAAAATAGGATAGGGGAGCCTTTTTAATTACAGGAAGCTTTTGAATTCATTTCTTTAAGAAGTTTATCATGCTGTAATCGTGTGAAATAATATGACTAAAGTATATTAAAGTATATATATAAAGTGTATATAACTGACTAGTGAACATATACATTGAGTTTTATAGGTGTATAATACACTTTCTGTTAGTGTATGTCCATGTGTATCTATCCTGACAGATGTTGTTCCAGTGATGATGTTGTATTTGTATGTGCTATGCAGAATATACCAGTAAAAGTGTTGCATAGTTTTAAATCAATAGTTACTTGAAGCATAAATTAACTTTAAGGTATTTTAATCTACTTTTCACAAAAATTGCTATATTTGCTGATATCAGAAGAATGACAGAAGTGACCTGTTAAAAATACTTGGTATGATTTTCTATATTTGAATTCTAAAAAATTCCAGATGAATACCCTGGGGTGTGTGCTACTCTAATTACTGTGTGTTTAATTTCATGGAATACTGCAAACTTGGTTTATATCCTGTGGTTTGTTGCTGAGTTCCTTAAAACTGTGTATTTTAGGTATAAAGATTTATATGCTTGGTTTTCAGCTTTGAGGCTTTCACTAAAGTTGATTAGAATAAGAACTTCCATCTTGAAAAAGTAAATTTGTTAATGTTTGAGCAATTCTTGACAGAAGAGTTCTTAATAGAAGCATTGTGTTTTGTGAATACATTTGAAAACACAATTTATTTGAACTTCCTCTTTCAGGCTTCTTTATAGTTTAGCCTTTAATGCCAGATTCCTGAGGCATCTTTGGTATTTGATATCTTCAATGACCACACGAATGATTACGGGGTATGTATTATACCATTTCTGAAACTGAGTCTTTGTTAAAATACAGCATATCTAGTGAAAAGAGAATGAGACAATTAGTGTTACAACAGTGCTTGTGGAAGATGATAGAAAGCAAAACTGTAATGGTTACTTAGCTCCTGTGATTTCATAAAACTGAGCAAATCTTGGAAACTGGACAGCTGTAAATAATTACAGGTAAATAAATAAAATCTTTATTTAAAATAAGGTGGATGTTTTGTAGTTCTTGGAGTACTTACTAGCATCAATATCACAAACACTGAAGCCCCAAGTACTTAATCCTAAATATGTGAGTTTTGTCTCATATACTTTGACTAGTCCAGAAATTGGTGGTGGAGGCAGAAGTGTGTTCCCAGGAACACATTGGACTCACGATTTGTTCTGTACTGACATGCTAATTAATTACTCTCTTTGCTTTATGTTTCTGTTTTTACACCACAAAATTTTTGCAGTCTGTAATAGTATTAATGACAAAGTTTATGTATATCAAGACACTGAGATACTACAGTGACAAGAACTTAGAGTAACCTTCTTTTTCAAGAATGGTAAATAATAGTTACTTAACTGAAAGTGCAGTCCTTATTTTGCTGTAGGAATTATTACTAGAATATATTTACTAGAATGCTGAATTTAATACTTTTTTAAAGTCTTTAATTGACTATTTCTTTAATTTTGCATTTTATATTTTAAGGTCTATGGTGCCACTCCTTCAAGTGATTTCAAGAGGTTCTCCAATGTCTTTGGAAGACTCTAGTCGAATTATCCCTCTCTTCTACCTTTTTAGTTCTTTGTTTAGTCATTCACTTATATCTATTCATGATAATGAATTTTTCGGTGATCCAATAGAAGGTGAGTTTCAAGCATACTAAGTAGTAGCATTTTGCAAAATGTTTTTGTGTAAGATTACAGAGTTCCCCTGGCAATGATTTGCTGCCACGTGTGTAGAAGGCTCTTCTGGGCTGACTTGCTGATAGTCCCCTGAGCATTCAGCTGTCAGCTGTGTCTTTCATGGTGATTGCATTTAGGAAAAAAAAAAGGAAAAAAATGATGGCCTGCACCTTGGGAGCCCTAGCTTTGCAGGGTATCATATGGAAGTTATTAATCATGATAATTTTTAATGAGTTAGCGAAGAGAGTCGTTTTTCTTGTCTGTACCTGTAGTCTAATGTGAAATGTGAAATGTAAAATAGCAAGAATCACAAAAGAGAGTAAGAGAATACTGTAATTAACATTGTCATGACTGCAAACAATTACAACTCCTGATCACCTTTATAAATGTATACTCAGTCTCTCTTGAGTGATATTTCTTTTCTTACCTTTACATTTTGTGTATGAATATTAAGGTTCCAATGAAATAAGTGCATTTTTAAAATTAAGAAATGTCGTTTGAGGAAACATAAACTTGTGTTTTATGTAGTTGTAGGTCAAAGACAATCATCAATGATGCCTTTTACGCTAGAAGAGCTTGTAATATTATCACGCTGCCTTCGAGATGCATGTTTAGGAATCATAAAGCTGGCTTACCCAGAAACAAAACCGGAGGTTCGTGAGGAATATATTGCAGCATTTAGAAGTGTTGGAGTAACAAAAAATACGGAAATGCAGCAATGTATACAGACAGAACAAAAACGGTGGATTCAGTTATTCAAGGTAAGTTGTGTCAATTTTCAGAACATATTTAAAGGAAAGGTTCGGACTGAAGATACAAGATCAGGTATTTTGTTTTTTCTAATTCTGCTTTTAACACAGTTGTTATGGAATATGGACTTGAGAAGCTTGCTTTTAGGCATATATGCTAAACTTTAGAGTAATTAAATTCTGGTAACTAACACTTTTTTTTTAACCCTTAATTTTCTGGCATATTCTGCTTATAAAAAAGCCTGTGTATAGAGCACAGGTTTTCACGTGGACTCCCATTCAGCAAGGTACTTCTGCATATCATTATAACTTAATGTAGGCGTGAAAGGTTAATTAAATGATGTAGTTACTCAAACTGGTACCAATTTTGTGAAGCCTCTCATCTAAGCTGTATTGGTTTTGTTGGTGTTCTGCTAACATTTTTTGTTACTACTCCTTTTGGATTTGCTGGAATATTAATAGAATGGTGAATCCACCTTGGCAAATGTAAGCTTAATATATGTCCCTTCTGGGTATCTACCGCTGTGTTTCTGCTAGTTTTATCCATGGCATCCTACCTAAGACACATGAGTTAAGAGAAGCTGAAAATGTTGGCAGGAAAAACCCTAATATAACTGTTGCTAAAAAAAAGGAGTGCTTGACTTGTCATGAAAATTCTGCAGCAAACACATCTAGTCAGCTAAAATTGCTCATTAAAGAAGTGGGAGCAGAAGAAATGCATTTTCCAAATTGAATGCTAGATTTACAGTCTGTTTAATACTGGCGACCTCTCGCACACTAATGTTCAGTTCGAGTCATCAGCTGTCCCTTCAGGTCTTTTATCACTGCTTTTGTCAAGCTATCTATTTAATTGAAAGAAGTTAATTGAATGAAAATGATCAACTAAGCTTGTATTAATATTGCTAATGGAACTTTCTTCTTGGCCATGTTTGGAGAAAGATGTCATGCTAGACTTTAGGAAAGGCCCATTAAGGCTTGCACTTAACCTGATGGGCTAATTAAGGAATGCTTATTCATTCTACAAGTCTAAGATAGCCTCTATCCAGCCTATTCTGCCTGATTTTACAACACATTTCACTTATGAGCATAAGCATTAATAGCAGTGTGAGTAACTGATAATGTTTTGATTGCATTGAATACAGTCCTAATGCACCACTGAATTTGTAATTTGCACGGATTGATCTAATATATGTTTGCACAATTTAATTTAATTACTTGTCTTTAAATTGCCAAATAAACTTTCAATTTAAGGGTCACAAGTTAAAACCCCAATGTCCCTTTTTTGAAGGGGGATGACATGCCAGAGGTATTGTTAGCGTATTATATCATGCTGTCTTCTGTTTAGCTTCTCATATCTAATGAATCTTCCTCTAAGCTGCTTACATTTCAGGTGGATTTGCTCATATTTTACTGTCATTCAGAGAGCTTAAAATCCTGAGTTGCTCTGTCCCACTTTGGCAGTCAGGAATTAAACTTGTAGTGCAACTGTTTGAACTTGGTGTACTCTTACTATTTTCAAGAGCTAGGGTTGGCTTCCATTAGCTGAATTACAAATGTAAACCTTGCAGATCATGAACCTGTGCATCTACTCAAAAAAGTAGCTAATAATAAGGCTTTGCATATTTACTTCTTTTCAGAAACATACTGTTACAGATAAAAATTCAACACAGCTGAAGTTCATCTTATCAAGGAGACTACTGTACACAGCCCTGAGTCTTTCCTGAGGGCAGCTTCAGAGTAGCTTCTGGCCAGTAACCAGGCAGCAATATATTCTTCCAAATCATTAAAACAAAGTTAAAGTAGTTCATCATACATTTGACTAGAAAATACTTTTTTTTACACTGTCAAATGTATGAGAGATTTATCTTTGCTGAAGCTTTTGTAAGCTGCCTGCAAAGACAAAGGCACGTTCCTTCCTTACCTTTTTTTTTTCCTTATAAATCCTGACACCTATTTTGCATGTTTTCCATGTCACTCGTGTCTAATATATTCCTGTATATATATATGCATACAAATATAGGCTTTACTTCTGCAAGTTAATGGTAAATCCAAACACAGTGAGATTGCTATTGATGATGTGCACATTTGCTAACAGACTGTAGGTCTTTGATAAGACTTACGTGTGAAAATATTTGTAGTTATCAGAATCCTACTTTTTCGGCCTGATATAACATGGAATAATGTAGTAAACTGTTATATATTCCATAGAAGGACTTAAGTTACGAGTACGTGAAAATGGAGTTTGTCAAATAAAATGATTATTTCACTATCTTGAGTTAATCCCTTGTGAATTTTACTATTGAAGGTTAATTGCATTAGATGCTTTTTGGGAAAGAAATTCTCATTTTAATATTACTACTTGAAGTGGATGTTTCGTTTCAATAAAATATATACTTAGAAAAATAAGTTTACAAAGGAGTCTTAAGTTTAGATTGCTTGCGTTGTCAGTACCCCTTCATTATGTAGAAGGAACTCCAGTCTCACTTAATTTAATTCAGCTTCCTTTAGGTGTTCTTCAACAGCTTGTAAAATGCTTTATTAACATGATCTTCACGTGGATAATTTTTCTTTTTTTTCCCTTCTTTAAAAAAAAAAAATCTTTCTCTTGCAAATAGTGATAATGGGACCACAGAGGTTCAGTGACTCATCTAACCTGCACTGAATTTTATAAGGGCAAGGTGATGAAAATTCCTGTGTAATCAGACAGTGCCTTTAATAGCATTCTTTGTTCTGTCTTTATTCAAGACTTTACTTTACAAACTATATCTTAAAAGGTCTCTTGTGTAGTATCTAGACACAGAATCCTTTAGAAGGCCCATTAAACTCTTTGTTACTCTTGACACCTGCCCATTAAGACTGTATTTTAGCAAGATTAGTTCAGAAGAGCTTTGTGTAGGTTTTTTTCTGTCCATTTTTGAAGTGCTGTAGTTCTAAGTTGCAAAACAGATGGATGTTCATTATAGCAATGATGAAGTCTTTTGAGGCTAGTAATTTAATATTCTATTGATTCCACTTAATTATGTTTTATGTAGTGTTGGGCTAAGTTGGTTCTGCTTTGCAGAAAAAGCGTGCAACTAAATATGATAATTGTGCTTGAGATGTTAGCTTGATATGCCTACTTTTTCTTTTTTTTTCTGGATTGGAGGAAACTGCCAAGAAAAATTAACTAGTTAATTAGCTAGAAAAATAAACTAGTTATGGTCACTAGGATGGCTTTGCAATTTTAACTAGTTTATGTACAATTCCATCACAAAATTGAGAGGTTGAGAAAAATGGTTATCTAATCAGCTGTCTTATTTTCCGGCCGTATGATTATAATCATGACAGAATTATCATTCATAATTTGAATTATTTGTGAATAAATCTGAATGAAACATAGTGGTGTAAGCTGATGTGCTGGTGGCTGGCTGAAGTACAAGTGTACGCATTGTCACCCAGTACAGGCAAAAATTTGCTAAACTACTATTATTAAGTGGTTTTCAGATATATGCTTACACATTCTGAAGGGCTTTTAACTAACAGATTTTCATTTGTAAAGAACATTATGAAAATACAATATATATGTGCATATTAAATGAAAATTACCAGCCACCTCACATGTATATTTTAGTACCATGCATGTTTTTCATGCTGTTTATGGTGATCACTAGAAGAATATTTGGTAACCATCCCGTTCCTGGAAATGGTCATCTTGTAATCTACGTTTAGAGATGTTTAGACTCTTCTCAGGAGTGATTTTCATTTCGAATTTGGCATGTTGGATCCTTTAAGAACCTCATGGTACGGTTTACTGTACAGTATAAACAACTGAGCTATTCCCACTAGGATCTATTTTAAAAGAGACAAGAACTTTGAAGTTATGGCTCATTTGATAAATTGTTAGCTACTTCTAGATGAGATGTCCTTTTTTTCTCTAGCCAGCTCTGAAAATGCTGACAAGGTACTGATTGACCAGAAAAGGAGACTTTAGTGTTTTTTAGGATGTAGAGCTTCACCTTCAAAAATCACAGCATTTGTTCTTTCACATGGGTAATCAGTTTCTAGTGAGGTGATATCATCAGCAAATACTTCGGATTCCTCTGAGGCACCTTTAGCTGGAAATGGTTTAGTTTGTTAATGCAGCAACCAGTATTCGTCAATCTTTCATGTACTTCAGAGGTATAACACTTGCTACTATGTTTTGCTGCCAATTTTTCTGCCCTCTGCTTTTCTACTTTCTGAAGTTGATGTTGGCTTTTGTACAGTTTGGCCATTGAGAAGCACATTACATAATCTTCTGCTGGCTAGTTAGTTAAGTTTATTAACTGTAGGTAGCTATACTCCCTCCTTATTAGTTGTTAACTCAGGCTGGCCTACTGTGGAGTGATAGATGTCATTTGTTTTGAGATAGCAAGCAAAAGTTCCATTCTTCTGTGGAGCATTTTCCTTGAAAAACACACAGAAAATTAAGAATCTTTGTCCTTGTGGACAAAGAAAATGTACAAATCTTCCAGATTTTCAGTTTTGGAATGACAGGTAGTAAAGACTAGCTATATAATTATTCTAAAACATAAACTTCTGACAACCTATATAAGCAAAACAAACAAAAAACCACCCCTATATAAAAGACCACTGTATGAATTACCTGGTTAGGTGTTACTTTCTTTTAATAAGTAATTTAATGCTAGTAATTATTTGTTTAGGTTTCCCTGAACCAGCATCAAACTTTTTAGGTGTGCAGGGTAGTGATAGGATTACTTAGTCCTATGTAGTCCACGTTAGGCTTTTTAATTGAGATGTTAGTAAGCCAATCTTTTGTATGACTTAGAAGGGAACCACACTTACTCTCATTCTAAGGTATTTAAGAGAAATGATTTTTTTTGTAGGTTAAAAATAAGGGATTTAATTATTTCATACATTAATGAAAATTGTTGGGTTTTTTTTTTTCAAATTCTTGCTTATGGATTATACAGTTTCACAGGGCTGAAAGTGTATTGAAAATATGTGTTTCTGACATCTAGGTCATAACAAACTTAGTGAAAATGTTGAAATCTCGAGATACAAGGAGGAATTTCTGCCCACCAAATCACTGGCTCTCGGAACAGGAAAATATTAAAGCAGATAAGGTAAGAGTAATACCCTTATTTCACATAGCCTCATAGGTGCCAAAGTTTCAATGAATGAAGTGTTTGATTCCTGACAGTATTGGTGAAGTTGATGTTGCACGGAGTTAGTGTGGTTTGAAACCTGGAGTAATGCTGCTTTTCTCTAATGTAAAAATCCTGCATCTATTAAGGAACTTCTGTGTTAAATCCCATTTTCAATCCCCAAATTAGAATTCACTCTGTGGTGCAACAATGTCCGTCATCTGCATTTATAGCAGAGGAGAATTGAAAATCTGGTAGTGTTTTGTTTGATTGTATTTTCTTAT
The DNA here is from genome assembly GCA_013401255.1 of Urocolius indicus. NCBI lineage: Eukaryota > Metazoa > Chordata > Aves > Coliiformes > Coliidae > Urocolius > Urocolius indicus. The sequence continues at coordinate 21,045 of WBNH01005792.1, forward strand.
AATAAAAAAGCTAAATAAAACAATTGCTCTGTAGTGGGAAAGTTTTGCACAAAGTAGTTAACACTGAACTCTTGTGTTTATTTTTGCTGATTGCACATTTGTTTGCCTCGTGTTGAAGATTTCCATTACTATGTGTGATATTTCTTTATAATTCTTAGGAAATAGTGCCTACACACAATATAGAATGTACTAGTAGTCTTACACTGCGATGCTGACCCCTGAGTCTCAATACAAAGTAAAGATAATTTATTTGACATTGTGAAATTCAAACTCAGCTTCTCTAGAATCTTAAATACCAGAATTTAATGTAACATTACACGATATTTTTAAATGATGCATGGCTGTTACATTACATTGTTAATTTTGCAGCTCAGTTTTAAGGCAGAAGTATAAGGAAGAGGGATTAGAAATGACACTACATTCAGGCACACTCTTGGATATGACAGTTTAATGTATTTACTATATAATAGTAATTTCTAATATGTAATCAGATAGTGTTTAACTGTAAAATACTGTTAATTTATTAGGTTACACAGCTATATGTGCCATCTGCCAGACATGTCTGGAGAGTCAGAAGAATGGGAAGAATAGGACCGTTGCAATCTACTTTGGATGGTAAAATACTGTCTATGCAATTTTTGCTTTACTGCGTCAAAGTAACACATTGCCTTATGCAAAGAAAATCTACCTTTTATAGAGCTCATTTGAGTATTTTGTATGAATTTCTTAATGGTAGCCCAAAGCAAGGCAATCCTTCATAATTTTGTTTCAGATATTTTTAAAACTGTGTATCTATATACATCTATATGTGTATGTCTTTGGAACAGTTAATGTATAACAGCGTTTTCCAAGCTTCTGATGGCATTAATGAAGGCGGAAATGATGAGACAGACAAATAATGTGTGTTAAAAATACATATATTAATATGTATAAAATAAAAGGCAGTTGCAGAAGATGTAAAGCATTTAGATTTTTTTTTTTACTGTATATTATAAAGAAACATCTTTATTGTATATTCAGCTGTAACTAACAGGCTTTAAATACCACGGTAAATATTAATTACTGTTTATAAATGTTGTTTCTAATTAGATAAGTTAGAAACTTAAACTCTTGAATTACTCAGAATATGTAGCTTTTATGGAACTTGCAGAGAAAGATGAGAGAATTGGACCAACTTAGCACTGACAGTAAATTTACACTAGTTTAGCTCTGCCACTATGCTTTCCCATGTAGACAGTGTGTTTCTTTTAGCTTTTCATACCTTTGTAGCTTCACTATTCTAGAATTTTACTTGATATACTCAGTTTAAATGATAATTAAATCACTAATACTTGTGAAGATTTAATAATGAATTAAAAATGGGGCCTTTAAGCAAAATGATTCATCTGCAAGAGTCTGTACTCCGTTTCAAGATGACGTAATTTGCTTGAGTATCTTAGCCAGGTACAGTAGATCATTTAGAGTAGACCATAGCCCTTGAGTGCTGCTATAGAATTGTGCAGAATTAAGGACTTTGTCCAAAGTTGAAACTTAAGAGCTTCTTATAATTATATTTTTTATTTGAATAGCTATGATGGTGTAAGTTTACTTTGATTACCTTATTAATCTGGTTGTCAGGTAACAGCTAGTTGGTCCAGTGTAAGTACTGCTCAGAATTTTCAAGCAAATACGTTTTTCAGTATAGTTTCTCTCTTTGGAAATCTAAGTGATTGATAATATGAAATCATAAAAGGCAGATGTTTTAGCAAAAATCTTTAGCAGATCTTTATCCTGTATACCTTACACATTCTACGTCAGTGATCCCAGTTTCTTCCATTGACCTATGTGGCTCTTGACAGCTATACTGTCTTGATATTCTCCACTGTCAGACCTGTTCCACATTTATTTCCAGATTCTGCCCCATGCTACTAGTCTGCTTCCCCTCATACATATAGTATCTTGAGCTCTCTCCCTTCCTTCCCACAATAGCACTGGTTCCTTTGGCCTGGGCAGTTGGTAGATAAGGAATGCACATGCTGTAGTTGGTGTGGAGCAGCTGCATGCCCTTGTTTTGTTGGCTGGCTGTTGGGCAAGCGGACCCACTGAACAGAGAGATAGCTGAGCTCTCCTTGCTTTTTCTGTAGTCTCGTCACTAAAGGAATTTCTGGTTCTCTGGCCAGTTGAAAATTTTCAAGAAATGTAGTGGTTTTGAATCTCTTATTCTCTGTCAAAGTTAAAATTCAGCTGGTTAGTTCAAAAGGTGGTGAGGAAAGATGATACAGAGTGTTCATGTAAATCTCCCTTTTCATATGAAATCAGGCTAAAAAAAGTGCAGTCAACATGAACGTGTGAGAACAAGCAGGTAACAATGTACACGACTTCTTTAATCCCTCTTGACTCCATATGGGTTAATGCCAATTAGTATGAGAGTACTGCTGAATCACATATGGTCATGTTTATTTGTGCTTTTTCATTTACTTAAATGGCAGACTCGTGAGTTCTAAATGCCCTCTGTATTGATGACTCCATCCCATATTTCTCTTTAAAGAAAGAAGCTGTGATGGAGAAATGCAGATAAAATTGAGTAATTGACTGGAATAATTGAACTGTCGAAGTCATGTAGTAGTTTACCTTTGCTGTACATGCACTTTTTATTTAAAATGCTTTTAACTGTTAGCTTAATGGGCTGCATACATTGACTTTAATTAAAAATGTTTACCAAGTAAACTAAGGGTAATCACAGATAAGCATTTTATCAGAAATTCCAAAGGCTTGCAGTGTTGAAACCTGCCCTGAATGAATATACATCAAGTATGGTGATGTTTTAGGGTCATGTTGTGTTAAATTGGTGCTTAAAATATCCCTACTTAAAGTGCTTTGAGGAGGAAAAAAACCCCACAAAACGTGGAAACAGTGTCCAGTTGCAAGGCAAGCAAGATGCTAGTCACCACAGGTAGGAGCCAAAGTAAGGACTTGAAACTGTCATGGTGGAATTCCAGACTGGATAGTAATGTGAAGCATTTACTTCTGTTTTGTAATCTGGTCTATAAATAGCATAGCCTCTGTAGTATTTTTAAAATAAAATGGTTATTAAACATGAAATGAAATAACTAAGGATTTGCAGATTTTGTTTCCTCTGTAGACTTAAGCTAGGTGGATCTTTGACGGCAGCGTCTAGTCAGTGAGCAATACCTTTTTTTGCTGTAGTTAATTAATTTACAGTCAGACACATGCTCAGCAATGTTTCTTCCCATGAAGTTCGAGTGGGATTTTTACTTCTACTTTGCATCACCCAAAGTTAAGTTGTTTCCTAAAAACATCCTCTGTGCGTATAGAAAGCTTCCAACGTAGCTGCATGGTACCTTGGAAGCTCTACACAATTAAGTGTGATGTTCCTTTCATTATTTCTGCGGTGACTGAGATTTGATGTCATCATTGCGGCCTTAATGTTGGGAGAGAGAACTCATTGAAATAAATGTTAGCTTTCTGTTGCTTTCATTGTTTTTGTTTCTAAAATGGTTTGATGGAAAGATGTAGTTGAAAGCACACCACCTTTCAACTAACTACCTTGATTATTGTGATGGAAATATTGTGTATTCCTGCAATGAAAATTCTAAGTACTTTCAACTTCTTAATTGTCTTCTGTCATTCTAAATAGAAAAATGAGTGTCATTCATAAGAAAATAAGTTTTTTTTCTCCTGGATAAAATAAAAAATACAGTAGTACTTATTTTTCTACACATTTTTTTTTTCAGTAAGTTTTCAGTAATCTTATTCCAATTTGCCTGTATAGTGTGTATTAAAACAAAAAAGTGTGTTTGTGTGACTGTTCAGTAAATAAGCTGTTTTAATGGTTTTAATGTATGCATTTTCATAGAAAGTAAATAGTGTCGCTTGATACAAAATAAACTATTGAAAAATGTTTTTTCCTACATTTCTCTTTCAAGTGGGTTTGGAACCAGCACCTCTTTCTGTATCTGAAGAACGACAACTTGCAGTTCTGACAGAGCTACCCTTTGTAGTTCCTTTTGAAGAAAGAGTAAAGGTACCTAATTTCTGATTTAATATGCAGTTGTTTTTTTAGATTTTGTTTCCAGTATGTGTAAACAGGTTGGTTGTCTTCAGGAGGATGTAACAGGCCATATTGTTTTTCTTCAGTGCTCATGTGGCAACTGAACACTGGAAGTTAATGACTTTTCTTTTATTAGTTATATTACCCTTTATAATAACTGCATTAAATTTGGAAATGTATTATACAAGAGGTATGAGAGCAATTGTACGTTTATCATAAACAGCAGTCCCGATTCAATGCTGGATCTAAATGATTGCACCCTCTTGTGGTAAGCAGAACACTAACTAGTTGTGTGTCAGTAATAAAGAGATTGCAAAAGTCAAGACTGCAGATTTTTGTACAGTGGGTGGGAAAGTAACACCTACAGATTAAATTTCTGTATTCATAGCTAGGTACCTGAATTTTAATAGAGTATGTAGTTTAAAACTTGCGAGATCCTTGTGCTATTGGATTTGGTTTTTAATTTTTTCAAGGTTTGAAATATGGCTTTGTTAGTTATATTATCAGTTTCAGTTTGCATCATATGTTTATTTTTTAAAGCCATTACTCTGTTTTGCACATTTTTTTTCCCAAACTACTTTTGTTGTCTATGTTATCAGTCACTTAAAAACTGTTCCCTGAGTTGTCTTGGAAATACTAAATTGCAAGACACCATCAAGGGAATGAAGAATAGTTCCATAGGGAAAGTCAATCAGTACTTGCCAAAAGAAGACAGTGACAGCTTTGGTAGAAAAGAAGTCATTTTACCAAGCCTCTATGAAACAGTTTTTCCAACAAGACATATTAGTACCATATGGCAGTATTGCACTAGGATTATAGGGAAACAATTGGAAGTGCCCTCAGGCAGGGATCTCTGTGTCCTGATTTAGTCACTGTCTGCAACCTGTGGACTTCTTAAAGTTGTGTTGAGATGCATTGTGTTAAGTTTCTGGAATTCATAACACCTTGGTTGATTTTGTCACAAAAACTAAAATAACAATTGGGTGAGAACTTGGGGAGAAGAATAAAGTTACAAACGGAACTCTTATAGTTTAAAGAGAAGATCCTCTTATACTGCTTTTTGGACCAATTGCAGTCCTCTTTGTGTCCTTTTGGAGTTTTGCCCCTGCAAAACAATTTGCAATAAGGGGTGAATATATGTCATCATGTTCTTGGGTTTTGTTTGTTCTTTTGTGTGTTAGTTTTGGTTTTGTGGTTTATTTTTTTTCCTCTTGACCATCTATTGTGCTGTAATTTCATGTGGTAGTTAGTTCAACTCAATGCTGTTTCCATGTGTAGGTTGTTCCATGTGTCCTTTCATTTTCTCACTTCTTCATTAGATTTTCACCTTAATTACCAGATACTGGATACTCTTACAAGCAATTACTGAGTCAAATTTCATGATAGGCTTTTAAGGCTTCTGACCTTGGGGGATGTTATCTCTTTAGCCTCAAGGCATATTGGTGTGCACCTTTCAACCTGATATTTATGTGTGAGAGGTAGGACACCAGGTAAGATCATCTAGTGCAACCCTCTTGTACAACCCTGATTGTCAGAGCAGGACCACCTAAAGTAGGTTACACAGGAATTCATCCAGGAACATTCATCATCTTGGCTATGGTGATGTTACTTCCAGTAGTGTGTACTTCAGTCAGCATTGCTGACCTTTTCCATGTGTTAGTCTGAAGTCACTGTAAATGCTTCAGTTATGTGTTAGAGTTCGTATTTTCTCTACTATCATATGTGTGAACACTGGACCATGTTGGAGTCTTCTCTGCCAGGAAACTGGAATCACTGACACAATGTCTGTAGTTAGGCCCCTTTATGTGGAGAGGACAGAGAATGATAGCTTAGCACAGATAAGTTCTTTGCATGTCTGTCCCCTCTCCATCCCTCCCCTCGGACATAGCTCTGTGTGTTATGTTTCTGCAGCTCAGTGAGAGAGACGACAAATCATTTGAAAGTGAGTGCTTAGAAACAGCTCAAAGGACATTAACAGTAGTGAATATCCATCTCTCGTTTAATACTTAGATCTGCACAATGACATGATTTCTCTTTTGACTTGTAACAGATTTTTCAAAGACTGATCTATGCTGATAAACAGGAAGTTCAAGGCGATGGGCCATTTTTGGATGGAATTAATGTGACTATCAGGAGAAATTATATTTATGAAGATGCTTATGATAAACTTTCTCCTGAAAATGGTAGGTTTACAATTAAGTTATTATCAGCATGTTTATAGTATTTCATAATTCTTAGCATGTAGCTACATATTTGCCTGCTTGAGTAGGATGTTAAAAGTATATCAGTGTTAAGGTGTAAAAGTCCTTATAAAGTGAAGTTTCCTCATTTTTATGTTCTCATTCACACTCTTTCCAATTATTACAGTCTCATTAGACACCCTCCCTTAGTTCTGACCTACTTTTGTGGGGATTTTCTTCCCATTTGCATGTCCAAATAACTGTACTTTGTGTATTTATCTATGTAGTTCATTATATAATATCTGCTTCGATAATCTGTGTCAACAAGTATATCTAGACTGCACAGGATTTGATGTGTACAGTGTGGCTGATAAGGATAATGTGGTGTACTTTGTGGTATTAGTATATAGTAGTATATATTTTAAGACATTTGATTTAAATCATACCTTAATGTGAATTTGTGAGAGAGCACCTGCTCTAGAAGCCAAAATTCCAATGTAGGTAAAGCCTGCCAAAATAAAGTCTTTATTAGTTATATGGTATTTTTATGTAGAAAAAGAATATTTGCTAAATACTTGAGGTTTGCCATGTGAATCTCACCAGCTGTGCCACATAAATTCCCTCCTGGAAAACCTCTTAGGTAAGAGAGAGGGAAGACAAGGTGTTGGTATTCTTGGTTTGTATAAAATTATTGGAGAGAATGCCTCTTCCTAATTTCCTTTACTCTGATAGTATTAAGGATACTATTCTATTTATAAACAGGATTTTGTATCTCAATACCTGGCTTTAAGACTGTAACTACCAAAAAGAAGTACATTTAGACTATTTTTTTAATTAAGTACAAAATAAGTGCTTCTGGTTTTATACAGTTTTAAAGGCTAAGCAGGAGATATCGCTGTATATCTTGCAATTATTTATGTAATTGACTGTTCAATCTCTTTCCTAGTTGTTGTGAATAGTTTTGTCACACTATGTTTAGCATAGTTCTATAATTGACTGCTTTCTTAAACAGAGAAAGAAGAAAGAGAATTAGAAAATAGAAGAAGCTGAATCTTGTCTTCCTTAATCTGCAGTTTGACAATCTGGGTACTGTGATGTATTCCACTGTTAGCAAGGTCACAGGCAATGTGAAATTGAGGAGAATCATCACTGTAGTCGAAGGTCAGGTTGCCACTCAGATGGCCTTCAACACACTGAAGAAAAAGGCTTACAGAAACCTCATGGAGTTTAGGAAAGACCAAAGCTAAATCCTGTACCTGGGCTCTAATAACCCTATAGAGCAGTACAAACTAAGCATTGACCAGCTGGAAAGCTCCTTTTCAATAAAGGACCCCAAGGTTCCTAGCAGACAACAAACTGAAGAATTAGGAGTGAGTACCCCTTGATGAGGTGAAGGCTAACTGCATACTGGGCTATATTAGCAAGAACATAACTCACAGTTTCAGCACCAGTAAGCTATGCCTAGCTTTGGCCCTTCCAGTACAAAAGAAGACATAAACACACAAGAATGTATCCTGCAGAAGGCCACCAAGATGATATAGCTCCTGAAGCACATGGCATATGAGAAGCAGCTGTAACGTCACTAAAGCCAGGAGGTTACAGAAGCCAGTTTGGTATTTACTGGATATATGTAGAAAAAACATTTAACAGAGAGAGTTGTTAAGTACTAAAAGGGGCTTTCCAGAAATATCCATCATTGGAGAACTCAAATAGAGCAAGGCACTGAACTTTCCGATCTAACTTGGAAATTGGTCTTGCTTTCAATGTGAGGATTTTGGATCATACAATGTCGCTTCCAACCTGAGCTGCTGGAGAACCCAATAAGCTGGTAACGAAAGATTTGGAAGTAATCTTTAGGTGAAGATTTCTGTCTTATTTACAGATACAGAGAAACCATAGTGGTGATTGGCCACTGAAATAAAAAAAATCTGTTTTTCTGCACGTGTGCATGACACATCCTGTATGCGCGTGCACACATGCACATGTATATCAACAGTACTCTCTTGTACTGTACTAGTGCAGCACTAGTGCTTTTTAGAATCAATAAAGAATAAGTTGGAAGCCAGTGTTCTGAGACAATAATTTTTAAAAAGGAATTTTAGTCCTGGAGAAGGTCAGGTATGACGTGGGAGAGCAAAAAAGAAGAAATTCCTGAAATTTGCAAGAGATAGAATTTCAGGACATTAGACTGAATTGATTAAAATCAATCTAGGAGATTGAACAGATGATGGATGAGGTCCTAGAATTGATCAGGAGAGAGTGAAGATCATTGATTTGGAAGAGACATTCAGTTTGTCTGCTGGCCTGAAGAAGAGAGCTGTTGAAAGTTAATGTTTCTGTAGTACCTTAACTAAGCTCATTAAAAAAACAAGTTTGGAATAGCAGAAATATACTAGGTTGTTTGTTGGGTGTTTATATTTTTATTTGGTTGTCATATGCTTAATAATGCAAGCATTTATCAATTTATGTATTTTTCCCTGTGATTGGAATTTTCAGAGTGTTCCATGATAGCCTCCAGTGGACTCCAGTAACAGTTTAGTTAAATTCTTGCTGTAAGAGTTATAAAACACAGCTCTTCAGAGGTTGCACTATTTTGTGGTCCATCTCTACCTGGTCAGGTGTTTTGACCTGTGAATTTTAGGACCACTTTTCTCTCCTTCCCATAAATATGACTGTCAGTATACAGAAGGAGAGACAGATAACCATTTTACATCATAAGGCCCTAAAAGCACTAAATGAACGTTTTGCATATACAAAAGTTTTAACATGAATGCTCTATATGTCAGGAATCTCCAGACAAAGCACATCTGTAATACTTGAGACTCTTGCCAGGGTTCTATTGTTTCAAATGGTGACACAAATGAATCCGTTGTAGTGCCCATATTTAAAAATGGCCACCTTCTATTTCCAGCCAGCATAATTTTTGTGCAGAAGAACATTTCACTTGAATGAAGGACTAGTAGGTAATTTTTATAAAGAGCCGAGTGTGAAAGGGGAAGCTGCTAGTAGAGGCATTTGCCAATGAGAAAGTGTGAGTTAGGAGAAATTCTGTTGCTACAGGGCACTGAAGATTCTTTCATGAACATCAGCTGTCTATTCATAGTATGTACATTTTTAGCACATGGAAACAGTAGAAGGTTTTATTGTTACTAGTTTATTACTGTTTGCTTCACTGTGACATAGTGTAGTCAGTGCAAGGGTTTGCATAAAAGCTGTGTACTTGGTTAGATCTTCAGTGAACTAAGCAAAAAGATCTTCCTGTTGTGGATATTTATACTTGAGGAACTAAATACTTTCAAATTACTATTCAGTGTCTCAAATACTTTGTAGGATTTTTTTTCCACTAATGTCTTTCTACTCAATCTTTTGATGACTCTTAAAGCAAGACTGTCTGTTCAGAGTGAGGTTCATGTGCTGACTACTTCAAAAAAGCCAGTAATAGATTTTTGCTAATATTTACTAGTTCATTTTTTAAGATGAAGTTAGTATAAATACATTTGTATATGTAGTTACACATATTTTTATCCAGTCAAAATTCAAGGACATAGTTGGATTTGAATCTGTTGTCTCTCCTTTCTCTGCAGAACCTGACCTAAAAAAGCGCATTCGTGTTCACTTACTTAATGCACACGGTCTTGATGAAGCTGGTATTGATGGTGGTGGAATTTTCAGAGAATTTCTGAATGAACTACTTAAATCAGGATTTAACCCTAACCAGGGATTTTTTAAGACCACCAATGAGGGACTTCTGTATCCTAACCCAGCTGCACAGATGCTTGTTGGAGACTCTTATGCCCGACATTACTACTTTCTTGGAAGAATGCTTGGAAAGGTAAAAACAGTGTTGTGTACTATAAAGCTATAACAGTACTGACACTGTTCACTAATGTTTTTTTTTCTTTTTAGATGAGTAGAAATTAACATTTTTTCTACAGTTAAGGAAAAATAACTTCCAGATTATTTCCACATATCACCCAAGTTTCTGGATAATTTCAATAAGTTACATACTTATGTTACATACAGAGAATTTGGGATATCCAGACTGCCAGTTAAGCGAAGTGTGCATATGTCTGTTTCTCCGTTTATCCTCTTGCTTGAAGTTGTCGAAGCCAATAGAACTCTTGTGCTTACACTGAGTTTTAACCTGGAACATTCTAGAATATATGAAATGAATATTTTCAGAAACAATCAATTTCTTATTCTATGAGGTGTGCAGTTCTTCCTAGCATTTAAAATTTGCCATGAGCATTTACCGTACTTAAGAGCCACTTGTAAATTAGCTTTCACTTACTCTGGCTGTGTTGGTTTTTTTTGTACGGTTTTCACATTTCTTGAGTTTTTGTGCTTGATAATTTCTGTGTTGTGAATGTTCAAAGACTAATACACACTTGCTGAGCTAGATGAAAAATGGAAGCAAGAGGGAAGAAAAAAAGACAGAAACCTTTATAAACATTCATTACATCTTACTTTATGGTCAGGTTTAGCACTGAGGCTATTTCCTCCTAAGCCCTTGAAATCATTTTTGTAAGGCTAACAATGATGAAACAAAGTTTGGAATACAAATTCCATCTCAGAAAGAACCGTGTATTGACTGCTACTGAGCTGTCTAAAACTGAAGGTCTTTAACATGTCCAAGTCCCATTTAAGTGTCTGAAAATCCTAAAATCTAAAAGCTAAATTTTTGGCCTGAAAACTAAAGTCCTGCTGACTTGCAGTGAGATTTAACATATAATGGGATGTCCTTTTGGTGTAGCTGAAAGCGGTTTAAGAGCATGTTGGCAAATTTGCGTTGTTAAAACAGTTATGTTCTTTAGAGTTGCCAGTGAACTGATCAGATTAAGTTGCTCCCTTGTAGGCAAATTCTCTGCTTAGGCATCCTGACTATTGCAGTATCCAAACTGGTTAAAAAAAAGAAAACTCCAAATCAGCCATTTCAGTGAAATAATCTTTGAGAGATGTTCCTGCTCCTTATAGGAGATGGCTGCAGTACAATGGTTTGTAATTATGACCTATGTTAGAAATCTAAGATTTCATTTTCTTTCTGCATTTATAGATTTTGATTTATTTATGTATTTTTTAGTAGGAAGCAAATACTGATTGTAAGAAAGTTATTTCACTCTAAAAATGTTTAGTGTACAAACAGGGCAGGGAAGAATTGCAGGGAAGTTTGAAATAGCCTTTCAGAAAAAAAGATTGTAGTTTTGAGTCTTAAATTTCCTCTGTCAAAATAATACGTTGCCTTCTGTAATTGGATTTCAAATATTAGCATAAAGACAGGAGTTGCAAAATATGTTTTATCTCCCATAGAATGCTACAAGTATAGTTTTTGGTTTTGTCTTTTTAAAATCCAAGGTTCTATTATTTAACATTTTGAAAGCATAAATTGTTTTTGTATTTTCAGTATGTTTACATAAGACAAGAACTGACAGTGTTACTTAATAATTACCCCTACCCAGGTGCACAGACACCTTTTTAGTAGTGTATTTAGAGACTTGATGAATTAAAAAGAAAGATAAGGCACGACCATACTATTCAAAACCTGCCAGTATTGTGGTCTTGGTTAAGTTATTGAATACTCACTCACCCGTTTCCAAAAATGTGTCCATTTTATGCTTTGCAGAGGGTTACTTGAGAGCAATAGTAGATTATTAAAAGCCTCTTTGTAAACAAAATAGGTAGAATGCAAAGGAAGCAATCAGACATCCACAGCAATTTCATATTTGTGGAAACCAACATGGTAAGAGCGCTGCCACCAAAATCTCTCACATAAGAAGTTTCAATGTTATCAGAAAACAAATACATTAAAATATAATAATATATTGAAATTCTCTGTCTCTTGGTAACCATTTCATACTAATATCCAAGTTCATTTAACTTTCAGTACCATAGATCTACACCTAATTCAGTTTTTGTTCTCGTCAGGAAATTTCTAACAGCCTGACATCTTCTGTGCTAATTCAGTTCAGATGTAGAAACATCTGAAAATGTAAAACCTTTAAAAAGAGTGTATGTGAAGGCCTAAATTAATTTAACTCTATATAAATGATTAACTGTTTGGGGTGTGTTTTCTAACTAGTGAAGAAATTGAAATGTACAAACTGTATGGCTGTCCACACAACTTTTACCAATAAATGAGCAAAAGGTCTTGTAGAAATAAGATCACTTGATCATGTAATTGCCTATGTTGCCTGAAATCATTTTAAAAAAGGCAGAAATGAGTTTGCTTAAGCAACAGCTACTCAAACACTTCCAAAGTTTACATTTCTCCACTTTCAGCAACTTTACTCTGTAATGTAAATATTATTTTAAGATTGATGCCTTTTAAGCATTTTCCTTTCTGTTCCTTAAAAGTAAAAGCTCAGCCTACCACTCGCACCTCTGGTAGCAATCTCTCGCCACTGGCAGGGTTTGAAACTTGAACTGTTCAGTTTCGCCCACTGGAAGCACAGCAGTGACTTTTGAATCCTAGGCTTTGCTGAAGAGCTGAGTGTGTCCTGGGCTGTGGGGGACATTCAAACAGAGGTTCTAGCCCCAGTTTCTCTTTGCTGTCTTCTCTGGAAAGTATAAAGACTTGTTATCCCTCGGTAGGATTGGGCTGAGACACCCGAGTTGGTTTAAATTCCTTACCACATGCAGTAGTTGTTCTGGCAGCACTAAAAATCTTTAGAGGTTTAGACTTTCCTGCAGTGGGCTTGGCTCACGACCACACAACAGTTGCTATTTTGACAGGCTGCCGAAACTTCAGGTAACGAAGCCACACCTGAGAATCTTAAATGAGGATTTTCTCCCTGAGGATTCTTGAATAGCCTGCTGCAAACTTGGAAAGGGGAAAAACTGGTTAACTCTTTCAACAGAAACAATGATCCATGTAACAGTGACAGATCTAAAATCTGTACTTCACCATGTTCAGACCTAAACTCAATCTTGTGTACAGTATTATCTTTCTCCATTTCTCATTTATATTTGCATTTATTCAGTGATGTTAATATGACAGATGTTGTCAAAAAGGATGTTAATTGCATTTGGAATTATTTAATATCAAGTAACTAATTCATATGATAATTTACTTAAATTTTATGAAATATCAGCATTAGCTGAAGAATGTGGCAGGAAGTGCATAGAAAGATTGGAGTGGTAACTTTCAGCATTTCCTCATCTTCCTTTTTGACATAAATCTGCTAGTTCTTGCATGTACTATGTTTTCCACTGATTGTCTTTGCATCTTTAACAAAATAACAGTAGAGGTTTTTGTCTGATATGCTCAGCATCTTTGGTGCAACCGTCTCCATGTCTCTTCTCTTTGTTCCAGTATGTTGAAGAGCACTTGTGAGTCTTGCATTCGTATTGCTCAAGAATTCATATGCACTGCCTTGGAAAGAGAATGTTAAGTCTCTTTTCCTAAGCAATAGAATCCACAGTCCCTGGAAGACACTAGAGTTTTCCCAAAAGATTTGGATTTGTTTTGCCAAGACTTAGCTTTTGTCTTAAACGGTTGGTAAGGCAGCACGAAGAACAAAAGGTGTTTTGTGTTGTTGTTGGGAACCTAGTTCTTCATTTGTGCATTCCAATAAAGAGATTCAATAGAAGCAGCAGCAAATACTGAGAAGAATAATGTATTTATTTTATATTTCAGCATTATTTTGATGATGGATAGATAAGACAGTCTAGGTTTATTCTTTGGTCATAAATATTTAATGTTATATAGGAGATGAGTAATTTGTATGGCCTGGTGGATATTATATTGATGAAGGTTTGTTTATTTTCATGGCACTTTTTATAGGTTACTGTAGAGATCCAAGATACAATGAACTATTCTGTGCATATATCTAAATGTTAAACATATCTAATGGAAAAAGTTATATATCTTTCTGGTAAAATTAAACATCAGAAGGCTAACAGTAGATAAAACATAAATTGTATTCCCCTAATAGTATTAATGTATTAATTAATGTATTAATTAATTACTGATGAGATTATTTTCCTGCAGCTTAAAAAGCATGCCCTGCAGTTACTGTTTAACTTTGAATAGAGCTGTGGTAAATCATTTGTATTATGAGATACTATTCCTGGCTGGAAGGTATAATTTTAAGATCAGCAGTATCTACAGGATCCGTGTTGCAGAAAAACTAAAGTAGTTCTTAATCATCCTGGACTTTATCTAAAATGAACTGAGTCAGTGGGAGGCTTTTCACAGCAAGATCAGGATCAGATCCTAAACTCTTAAGCTGCACATACAGAATTAAAAACTTCAAGAAATGCTTCTAGAAAGGTAATTGTGTGCCTTTTTTATGCTAAAAGCTTATGGAGAGAAAATTAAGAAAGAAAACTCTACAATAAAATCTGGGCTTTGTATACTGGGTGTGTCAAACATTGCACTGCTACTCTACCTCTGTTTCTCTGGCTGTTGAAGAGTGAGTGGGGGTTTATTTCCTTCTGATTTTTAAGGCTACCTTTTTGCTTTCCTTGCTGTCCAGTTAATGAAGGTCCACTTTGGCTGGGCTTAAATTTTTACACTCTTAATTGATTTGTGCTGCAGCCATAATTGATATTACCAGTACTTAGAAAGCTTGATGTAGAATTAGTGATACTGGTACGAAGAGAGGATATTTTGTATAAACTTTTTGTTTTATTAATTTCGGTTACCCTACATGTGATTTTGTAGACTCAGCATTTTGCTTAAAAGCAAGTTAGCTGATGATCATTTGTCTTGGAAAACCCTGAATCATCTGAAATTGAATCAAAACAGAAATCTACCATCTAAAATGGCATGCTTTTTTAATTATACATTTACAGTGTGGAAACACGATCATAAGAGAGCAAAGCTGATACCTTATGGAAGTTATTTCATGATTTATGAAAGCAGATGTAAACTAACCTGAATCTATTTTGTGACATGGTTATTCAGCTTGACAGTTCCTTTGTGTACAGGTTCATTTAACATAACCAATTATCTTTTGATTACAAATAGCTATGTTAGTACTAGCCTTGTAAATCTATGTCTAGCACTAAAAGACTACTGAAATGTGGTATTTTAACTCTAAATCTTTAAGAAGGAAAAGTGTGTATTGATGGATTGTGGTATTTATTGGGTCATAATGTATTTAAATTTTCTTTAATGCATATGTTAGTGATTGTTTACTGTGATAAAGTGCATAGAGGTCTCTGCAAGGAGTTCTGCATGGAGAGAATTACCTCATGTCAGTGGTCACTCCTCAATTAAAAGTTCCATTAGCAGATGATTCCTGCTTCTGGTTTGTGTACTGATTGCATTTTATTGCCTCTAAATCAGATTCCTAGACAGGGAATAAATAAACAGTTAAGAGTGTGGTAATGGTATCCTGATCTTTTTTCACAGTTAGGAACACCTACATCCATTTCCATCAATTAGGTTTGGAATATTTACTGAAATTCTTCATTCTATTTGAACTGTCTTAAAAATGACTAGTTTCAATGCTACTAAAATACAGATTTATCTTATAACTAACCTCTGGATATGCTTCTATAGTAGTAAATGTTTCATTTTTTTTCAGAAGATTAGAAATTAAACAAGATCTTCCTTTTATCTTCAGTTCTTACTGAACTGTGTTTAAATTTGAGACAAGAAAAAAATCCAGTCAACCTTTACTGGAACTTCAGTAGTGAATGGTAGCTGTCAGTTATCCAGTGTATTCAGGTGCCTCTAGTCCTTCCCTCTTCTGTCTCAAAACCCCACAAATGACACTGATAGCAATTTATATTGTATACATGGCCTGAGTTACAGAGATAAGCATTCCTTTTGAAAAAGAAAGAATACCAAGCTGATCAAATGGTGCTTTTCTGCAGACGCTGACATTTCTGAAGCACTCTGCTTTGGTAATAAAAATTCTTGTAATAAAATTAAATATGTTCCAAATTCTTAAAACAAAAATGCTAGCATGGCTTTCCATTTTTTTAAATTAAAAATTAAGATGAACTCAAAACAAATAACTCAAAGTTACTTTATATGCTCCAATGGAGTCTTTGTAAATGGTTCCCTACAGTTTTTCTGGTAATATGTTCATGAGTCAGTCATGAGTTGTTTTTGTGCTTGTCATTGCTCACTCGCATTCCAGTTCAGTTATTTACACTGACTGATGCAGGCCCTTTGCATCTGGATCTTGCTATTCCAAATCTTTGGGACTTCTCGTACATACTGACCTTCAAATAAAAGTAAAACCAGAAGTAAAATCAGAAATAAAACCAATTTACCAAAGGTTTGATTTTTTTTCTGAATTAAAAAAACCCAACCAAAAAACCCACGCCAAACAAAACCAAACAAACCCCAACACCCTGTTTTTCAATCTCAGGACACTAGCACTGCTGCAAGAGCTGTTAATGAATAGCTCACAGAAACTTGATTACAGGCATCTAGCTGTGCAATTTTGGACGTGTACTTTTTTAAAAGACAGAAACGGTATCTAGTGTTTGAACGCAAAGAGCACTATGAATTTGCATAGTCATATAGGGAAGATATTGTACCAGATTGTCCATTATTCAGTGATATGAATGCATCTGGAGTGTCTGCTATGGTAGAGCACAGAGAACTGAAAAACGGTGGCTTAAAGGTACCAGACAGCAGATGTTTGCATTGTGACACACACCCAATCATGCTAATTTTATTATATCATACTGGCATTAGGAACAATATCAGTTTGGTTTTGCCCACTTTAGAGCACATTTTTAAGTATATCTGTAAGAAATTATTTTATCTTCAGGTTACTAAACATTAGCTTTTAAAATGCTTCAAAAATATGAACACATGTGGATTTTAATGTGAATTTTATGTAGCTTTATCATTTTTGTTAGGATGGAAAAGGCTTTGCTGGCCCTAAAGGCTTTGTGAGTGTGATGAGATATCTCTAGGATATAAATAATAAGGTAGAAGGAAGTTCTAATGGTTTTGCTATTTTTCTATCATTTTTATTAATGGTTCTGTAGAGCTTTGAAGATCTATTGCACTCTGTAAGTGCTAAGTATTATTTAATAGTAACTGTTTTGAATAAATGAAATAGAAAGGATTATGGTTGGGGCCTGATTAGGGAAATAACTGAATTTAAGTCCAGTCATTTACTGCCTTAACCTATAAGCCACGTGTCTTTCTAGGGGTATGACTTTAGCACTGTTTAGGTTTAAAAATACAGTTCTGGGTTGCAAAGGATTAACGGAAGGTGGAAGCGATGACTGATTGATTACTTTTCTTAAGAAAGATTTCAGTAAGTGACAGAATTAATTTTAGACTGTAAGTAAAGGCACTAAAGCTGCCTATAGTCAGGGAGGTTCAGTTAGTTCATCTCTGAATTTGTTTACACAGTTTGAACTTGATTCAACATGTTGTAATGCTCATGTTAACCTCTAGTATATATATAGCTAATTTGTCTGAAATGACTAGACCAGCTTAAATCTTGTGCAGTTTTAAAACATGTCAGATCTCACAGGAATGCATCCAGACCCTCCTGACATACACCATTTAGATGTTTGTAAATATTAATGAGATCACCTCACAGTCTTCTCTTACCCAGACCAAACAACCCCACTTCCCACAGCCTTTCCTCATAAGACAGATGCTCCAGTCCCCTGATCATCTTGGTGGACTCCAGATGAGGCCTCACCAAGGCAGAGTAGAGTAGGGGGAGAACCTCCCTCAACCTGCTGCCCACACTGTTCTTGATACATCCCACAATGCCATAGGAGTTGTACCTGAACAATACTTTGTGTGACCATGTAGTGCTTGTGATAGTTACCGTACATAGTCCCAGTCAGATAACATTTTCATTATGTTGAAAACAAGAGAAAAGACCTCCTTACCTAGAGAACTCTGTAATTTTCTTCCTGTCCTACTACATACTGCGTACCCTGTCTTTCCAGCTGAGTTCTTTCTTCTGTAATATATTAAAGGTACCAATTGCATGCCTGTATTCTGAAAATTGCTTGCCTCAACCATTCCATGTTCCCTCACATCACAGGTGTTTAATGAATGCATTCAGTATATTTGTAAGTATCTGAATATAGTGTTTTTCATTTTAGATTACCAACTTGTGATCCGTGTCACTGAAATGAGTAAAGGCTTTTGTAGCTAGTACATGTTTCAGTCCATTATAGTTGAACTATACTGTAATCACAACTACCTAATATTTAAAGGAGAAACAATAGACTTCAGACTGTGTAGTTTTTGTGTGAAGCCAAAATCTATTAACCACAGTAGGCTTTCTGTTATTTGTTTGTTATTAATGTTCTGATGTGTTCTACAGGCGTTCACACACAGAGAGGGAGGGAGATGTATGAAATTCCTTTTACTGAATGCTACTCCTTCCATAGTGAAATCATTGCTCTTAGCCTTTTAACCAGAAAATACTTATTTTAACCATTTATTAAAAAAAACCAAAAAGACAAGGAAGGCATGTTCAGGTAATTGGGAAAGCACTGGGACGCAAAGTACCAGAAAGGATTTGCTACTGTAAACCAAATTTGTTGGTTTTCTTTGTTTTGCTTTTAAGTTATTTTAATAGTTATCTAGAGGTGTCATAACTTTGTCTAAAGAGCATCACTACCATATATTAATTTGAAATGGTGCTGCCTTTTCAGCAGACGTAACTTTTTAATGCTACTCTGCAAGCTTGTGTTGTTACCCTTGATATAGACATCCCTGTCTTTGCTTCAAACTAGCCTCTTTCCCCAAGCTTGCTGATAACTTCTCAGACTTCAGAGGAAACAGTGGTATATAGGCTCTGTTAAAGTGTTCGTTCTGCCTACTACCATCCTATCTGGACTTCTTGCCATTATGTAAGTCAATTGCAGTTTATGGGGCTGCAGGATAGAGGCAATGAATTCCAGTAAGAGGCTTGTTAGGTAGGAAAGATGCCAGCGTGAAATCTCAGAATTCCCATGGGCGATGACCATGAGAGTTAACGAAGACTTGCCACAGGGTGAGAGCAGTTGAAGTTTGAGAAGAGATTAGTTTAAAAATACATATTAGTTAAGCTTGGTTGCTTTGATCTCTTGAAGGAGTGTATGAACAGGAACATCTGACTTACAGTCAAATGGAAGTCACCTTCCTCCAAAAGCGAAGCCAGTCAACATTGTTGCTCTTTGGCTGCTGGAGGAAAAAAGAGGATTCCTTCTGTGGGAGACCGTGACCATTAGAGTACATGCATAAGTATATTCTAACTCCATATTGTAGCTAATGAATCTGATAGCTGGTTACCTCTGTAAGCGGAGGTCACTATTCCCTTACTTGTCATTTGATGCTGGGCTCCTACCTCCTTTATGTTGATGTTGCAAAAGGCCAATTGAGAGAATTTAACAGGCAGAAAACTGAGCTCTAAATGAGATAACTTACATCTTCCTAAGATAATTCACTACAAATAAAAGAGAGAAGGAGTGAATCTTCCCTTTTGGCCGTTAGATCAGCTGCAGTAAGAAAAATACCTGTTGGGCTGAACTTGCATGGGAAACCAGCTACTCTGAGGCTGTGCTCTGGTTGAAATAAATGGTCTTGCTCTTCATTTCAGTCATAACTGTTATCTGGATCTTTATTGCGATTTGGAAGAAAAATCAACTTCAGACAGTGACTGTGCTGTGTCCACCAACACCTACCTCTCCAAACCTAAAATCAAACACCTCAAACAAAGCATAACACAAATAATCTGCAAATTTGGAACCTTATTCAGTATGTTCTAATGTTCATGTAACCTTTACTATACAGCTTCTCTACTTGCAAACAAGCCCAACACGCGGGCTGCCCAGGGAGATGTGGAGATTCCTCTGGAGGTCGTCAAAACCTGCCTGGACGCATTCCTGTGTAACCTATTTTAGGTGGACCTGCTTCTGCACGGGGGTTACACTAGATGATTTCTAAAGGTCCCTTCCAACCCCTACCATTCTGTGATTCAAAGTCAGCAAGCTGATTTGTTTCATCACTGGAAGGAATGGGTGGAATCACATGTTTGGGCAGCAGCATGTAGTTTGATCATTATATGCTGACTGAAAAACAGAGAAGTTACATGGAAACTGGAAAATAAAGTTTCGGTTTTAGCCATGTTCAATTGTGCACAGCATTTCTCAACATCTCTGCACAGTGCTGGAACTGTGATGGTGTAATTCACCTCTTTGAAACAAAACCAGTTTATCATGATTTTATTTACAAGAGTGTGAGTGCATTTTTTATTAAACTTTATTAGGATAGCTTGACTTTCAAACTCATGTCTTGTTTCCAAAAACACTTTGTTTTTAATTTTGCAATGACTTAGCTAAGAGGAATAATTAAAGTTATTCTCAAGTTGCACAATTTAGTTTGTTTAAAAATGCTTTATATAGTTTTTAGATGAAGTTATAAATGTTCAGTTTGGAACTACCTGAAGATTAATAGTGATGCATTTGAAATGCATTATTTTTTTATTGATTCTTAATGTAGTAAATTACTGAAGTTATTTGGCAGCAAACAGAAATAGCCAGTGATGTTGTTCACATTTATTTTCCTGATAGTGTCACAATTTGCATTAATTGCATTGCAGCTGCACTCACTTATATTAAAAAGCTTCTACTATAATTAATCCTTTTTATTTCAAATCATTTTGGCACAATTTCTAGCAATAAACACTCATAAAAGACAGACACTTGAAAAATAACATACAAGTTTCTTCAATATACCTATTGCTGTTTTTTTCCTGACAAGGAATTATTGATAGGCTTCTAGGATCAAGTGTTGCAAGTGGCTAAGACTTAAGACCAGTTTGAAAAATGCTAAGTGGATTATTTTGCATAAAAAATAGACAGGTTTTGAATTTGTGTAATTAACCTGTGTTTAGAAAATACCTTGATTTATGTCTACATTTGTATTTCAGTTGCATACATTATGGAAATTTAATTTATAATCCATTTAGCTGATGTGATCATAGTTTTTAGTGCTATCATTTATTAGTCCTTGTATATTAAATGCTCTAAAGGCTTAAACCTGCCTTGTGTAAAAAATTACACCTCTGCATTTACATTTTATGAGTCATAGATGGAATTCCATTTTAAATTCTGGTAGCTTTGATATATTTAAGGAATTACAATGGCTTTATTGTTACTAATGCAGGAACAGCAAACACTGACCTTATACATTGCAAATTAATGATTTATCCCTCTAGTTTGCTTTTAAAGTCAACTATACAAATGAGGATTTCGACTTCTACACCTTGAATAAATCATATAGCTCTAAATATAATGCACCCTTTGGCTTTGAACTCGTTATTCTCAATTCTTTTTGCAAGGTCTAACTCACCTCATAGAACTGTTCTTTCAAAAGTTTAAGGAATTGTGTCTATTTTTCTGAGCGTCTTTGTTGGAATATCATTAAGTGATTGTAGCCGCATTTATTCTTCTTTTTTTGCTCATTGTGCCTTCTTTTCTAAGTTTGCAGCAGATTATGGAGGAATTAAGCAATGCAAAACTACTCCTTCAAGAATAACAAGAAAACAAACAATGATATTATGTTGTTGATGCCTTCCCTGATCAGCTTGGTGATGATATTAATGATACTGTAAACGTTTGGTTGTCATTATTAGAGATGCTGATGTAGGAAACAAACTGGACAATGGGAAAGGCAATTTACAGTCAGCATGCAAGGCAGGAACGTTTTTCGAAAGACAACAGTATTTGAAATTTTTAGTTTATTTGTGTAGGTTTTCTCTAAATAATGTCATGCTTTCTCTTTCTAGCTCCGAAGTTTCCATCTCTCCTTTTGAGAGCTACCATGAGTACTTTTTTTCTTCCAGTGAACAAGATGTTGTTACTTATTGTATGAAAAATATGTGAAGTTACTTTACTTTCCATTAAAATGTGGTCTTAGAGTAGATTAACTGAGAGTGGAGTCTCATAAAAGCTGGAGTTTTTTGCACTTCTGAAAAATTGTTCAGGAAACTCAGTTTACAATAAAAATACATTTTTCATTAATTCAAGTCCGGCTTATTTTTGGTTCCACAGTCTTTTGACACGTGTAACAGTGTCAGGCATAGGGAGGATTGGGCATAGGATACAGCCATAACTGGTAAGCTCTTGATTTGAAATTAGATTGATTTGTTGATGCCATTAAGCAGTAGAATTTGATGAGTATATGCAGTGAGGAATCTGTATAACATGTAGGATAAATAGTTTACTTGGATTAGTTTAAAATGTAATGCTGTTACATGTAGTTACTTTTAAGGGGCAGGCTGTTTTACATGTAGCAATTGAAATGAGTGGAAAAATGTGGTTTGTGATGATGCTAATGGAGGTAAAGATGCAAACCTTTTCTAGAAGGCATTGTTGATGCAGCTGCATTGTTCTTCAGCATACTGCTTTTCTTATTAGTCTATATAGTTGATACGCTTTCTGTTTACTATCATATTTTGGACAAGAAGATTAATACGTAGTGATCTTGGTATTTGTCAAGAATATTGCAATGTCATACGAATATTTTTAAATTACTGCAATGGCAGTTGCCATACCAGAAGATCGGTATTCAGGCACTAAGTTAAAAAGGAATTACCAAACAGTTGAAAAATGGACAAAAGCCTGCGAATTTTCTGCATGTACAACAATAAAATCTAATGTGCTTTTAATTACTTTGTTTTACAGGCCCTTTATGAAAATATGTTGGTGGAGCTGCCATTTGCTAGTTTTTTTCTCTCAAAATTACTGGGGACAAGTGCTGATGTTGACATTCATCATTTAGCTTCATTAGATCCAGAAATGTACAAAAATTTGCTTTTTCTCAAGAGCTATGAAGGGGACGTGGAAGAACTTGGACTGAACTTCACTGTGGTGAACAATGACCTTGGGGAAGCGCAGGTAACAATGCTTTTGCTCTTTAAAATCTTTTACATATTACTGATTAATCATGAGTGCTCAGTTACTAATTCATTTTCTAATTTAAAAGTGATAGGAAACAGCTCTTAAAGGTACTGTTGTGTTGGGAAGCATCATAGGGACTTAGACTCAATATTTGCAGTAGACAATAACTAATCTTGTACTTAAAATACCTTTTAATAATGACTTAATGGTCTGGTCTTTTAAGAGTAAATGATAGTGGTTATTTTCTTGCAGTCGTACCTGAGAAGTTCTATTGCAAGATGGCAGTAGCAAATACAACCTGGGATTTTCTATGAGAGGAAAACAAAGTTTGTTGTTTGTATTCTAAGGCCATTCATTTAAATGCACTTAAAGTTAGTTCTGCTAATTGCAGCTAATGCAAATCTAGTTTAGTCTCTAATTAAAAATGAAAACTAGATAGTATTCTTCTGGAGAAGTTTTGGTTTCCATTCTTTATACATGTATATCCCAAAAAATGAGCCACACAAGTTAGAACCTACCTCGGCAGGTAAGATAGAAGGCCATAGAAAAGAGAAATAGCTCAGAAGTAATATAAAAGGAGATCCAAGTTAGAGATGTTTCCAGCTTTAGCTACTGCAACAAACAAACAAAAAAGTGCATTTCTACCAAGAAGCCTAATTTATTTGTTAAAATCCTATGAGGGCTATAGCTAGTATTATCCAAACCTTTTCTTTTTGATTGTCTTGCCTAACTTTAAAAGGAAGTATATAATATATATATAGTATATCTTAGATAATTACATATATTATACATATTATATATTATATAATATATATAATAATTATATAATATAGTATATAATAATGAGTTTCTGAGTAACTAAATATGTCAGTTAAATATTCTGATGCTGCTTTGCTATGGAGAGAGAACACCATAGTCATGAAGCATTAACCATCTTTTATGGTGACTGCATGTTAACGTAGTTGAAGAACTGATTGATTATTGTCACAGTCTTCTGTGTTTTGATGCAACAAGTTACTTATCATAGTTCATTTCATTACCTTAATAAACCTCATATGGATAGATACAATTTATCTGGTATTCGACTTGTGTAACCATTGCTTATTAATTAATTGTGTCAAGGTAAGGCTAATTCACTTTGGGAAAAGAGCTTCATTTACACTCCTTATGTTGAATGTTCATTATCACTAGTTTTCAGCTAAACAACCACTTTAGTGTCTAATAAATTAGTGCCCAATAAACGCATCATAAATCTATCATTGTAAATAGCTATCCTCATGACAGTGTCCATCTAGCAACTGTGGCACAAAAGCATTATGTGCAATGAAAGACACATTCGAAAGGGACTCTATTGCCTCTGTCAGTCGTAGAAGGTAGAAATTCTATTACCAGCGTATTGATTCCAATCCTGTAATGTGCTTTTAGATCCCATTAAACTATTGTCAAAGTGCGTTCACCAGAAGTTGAAAAAGGTACTTAATAATTTGCACATTAGACCTGCTAATTAGGGGAGCTATGCCATCAACCTTATCTTCCAACCCCAAATAGCTTTAGCTTTTGATAAAGAACTATGTAATGCAGTGATACCAGATGAGATTTCAACTGTTGGATCTGCTGTATAAAATGGAGGCCAGTAAAATTCTCAAAAGAATGTCAGCCTATAGTTACAGGTGCCTTCAAATAACTGTGTATATTGATTTTATTTTTCCTTTTTTCTTCGAAGATTAGGTGATGATAAAATAGTTACAAAATGCTTGTAATGAGTGTAAGGTTAATAAATTCAAGAAAATACCTCCTCTTTTTAGACTCTCTTCTTTCTGTGAGGAAGGTGAGTTTTGAGGAAGGTCCAAGGAAAGAGAGGAAGATTGAAACTTATTCCTCTGCCTTCAAAAGTGTTAGATTCTGCATTCCAATAGGTCTTGAGATTGAATCTTGATTTTTGTGATTACATGGATTGGAGCAGTTGAATGTGATCAGAAGACTCCATAATTGGAAGACTGTAAATAAAATGTAGAAGTACAAATCCACAGGAGAGCACTGTACTGTATATGGCAGCATTTCCTGTGAAATCCATACAATATAGAGGTTGGTCTCCAGACACGTACTTTGGCTTTTTAAACAGATGGGACCATCATTGCTGTTACTGGAAAGATGTTAACTCAGTGAAGGACAGTGCTTTGGCCTTAAACTTCCCTGAAAGAAAATAAGTAAAAAATAACCCAGAAATTTTCTATCATGGCATCTTTTTACTGGGATACAACGGCTTGGAGAAACGATTTTGGTGGCTTTTCTGAAGCAAAATATTTGAGGCTGAGCTTTCTCAGGCAGATTTATAATAAATATTGGCAAACGCATTCTTAGGCATTCAAATGCAATCTCCTACCAGGAACTCCTGCCTGAACATCTGGAAGGCAGATGATGGGGAAAGAAAAAAACCTTCATTGATTTCTTTTCAGAATGGGGAAAAAACTTTAGGGATAATGTGAACAAAAGTGATCAGAACCCAAGAGAAAAAAGAAAATATTTTCATCTGTCATAAAAACCAAGTTTGTAAAGATTTCTTGCCTGTCCAAAAGAGTGCTTTTAGAAGTTGCACTGGAGATACATGTCTTGATACACTAAAAAATAATACCTAGATGACAAGTCTTTTATTCTTTCCTAAAGTATTTCCCACTTTACCCTCTAAATAGTCCCTTTTTTTCCATTAACTTGGAAAGCCACTGCCTCTGCCAGATCTGTGTGAGCAGCAGCTGGCATTAAGTTTGTCTACCAACAGAGATTTGCTGTTATCTGCCTGGAATCCAAATAGATTTTGGGTGGCAGATTTTTATCAAAAAGAAGAGAAATCCCATTAGTTCTGCTTGATGAATATTATTATTCACTATTTTCCTGATTTTTGGTCTGCACTTATTTCATTAGCATATTAATGTTCAAAATAGTAGATACAGTAACAAAATGATGGCCTGAACTATTCATGTGAACTACAACCTTACATAAAATAGAAATTCACTTTTTTTTTGGCTTTTTAAGCAAACCGTGGTGGTTTTCTTAAATGAGAATATAAATGTAAGTTGAATGCATTTTCTTGATATGTACCTGCAGAAACATATTAACTGAATTTTTAGCCAAAAAAAAACCAACCCCAAGCGCGTGCAATCGTAGTTCTGAGTGTATCTAACCTTCAGAGGCCTAATGCAGTGCTCCTGTCCACCTTACTAACTGTTGCAAAGCATCCTTTTCTTGAACATTTTAAAACAATAGAAAACTTTTCTGTCCCTCTTCGATATTTGTCCTTCAAAGACAGAGTTTGCGAGCACGGAATTGAACTCGGCTGTGTAGGATACTGTCTGTGCCTTATGGGTACTTTTCTGTTCTCACCATCCTGTGTAACCTGTGTTATCTTGCACCATCTAGCGGTGAAAATTGGATGGATGAAAATAAAAATGCAAGCCGATGCATCTTTTATAAGTAATCAATTGTTTTGTAGCCTTTTCAGATCAACAGTCATTCCTGACATTTAGAGTTCAATGTAAATTCAATAGCTCCTTCAAAACACCATGAAAACACTGAATGAGCAAAACGTGAACTGCGTCCACGTTTACTACAGTTTTACAGCTATCAAGTGTTTTACATCCTCGTTAAGCTTTATGGCATATCTGTTTTTCCTGCTACATTAGCCCTTTTGTTTCAGACTGTGATGATACATTGACAAAATGACAGTAGAATTAATCTCACATTGACGAAGTCTGAAGCTAGATAGCTAGATCACTGGAAACTCCCAGGAAATTTGGTTAACTGAATGCTGTAGTCTTACTTGTGGTGATGCAGGCTTGTGAGGAGAAAGCTGAGCTGTGGATGTGTGCTGCTGGATCAGAAGTAAAGATGTCCTACTTAAAAATAGAAAAGTAAAAGGAAAGACAGGATTTAAAAAAAATACTTCTTGTTTTTTTTTCTAAAAATACTAGTCAGAGTGCAGCACTTTTTTTCTCTGATTTATAAGAAGACTACTATAGGGAGAGAGAGAGAATAGCTTTTATTACACAAAGAATAGAGCTTTTCCAACATCCTTAGACCCCTGTTAAGACACTACTATTATAACATGAACATAAGCATAAAATAATTGTCCTGAACTCTAGGTGCTGACCTGCAGTAACCGTTAAATGTTCTACTTCACCCAGTGCTGGAACACCCTGCCAGTAGTTCTTTTTTTCTGTTTTAGGAAGGAAATCAGTTCAAGCATCTTTTTGTCTAAATACTGAGGTTACAGAAATTATTGTATGCATATGGAATCATATTAGTTTGTTGGTGGTATCTGTATTTTTAAGAGAAGCATAATGAGTTAGGTGATACAAATATGCTTTAATGTGGCCAAATTCAGTATGTTCATACCTTAAAGCGGGGAATTGTATTTGTTTAAGTAGAGACAAGAGAAAAAATACTTCTGCAGTTCTGCAAAACAAAGAGGGAAAACATGTAAGCGGATAGATGGTGAAGTATTAGCAGCGTCGAGATCTTGTCATTGTTCATGTGGAACATCATGGTAGCTCTGATCCTGTAATCCTAAAGATGACAGGAATTTAAATAGTAAATTAGAGAAAGCTTTCTAGTCTTGTTAGTCCTTGCAAAATGGTATTTATAGTAGGAAATTAAAGGAACTGGACTCATTTTAGTTCAGTGAAAAAGCCTCTGAGATGATTAATGAAGTTGCTGGCCCTAAGTAATACATCATGGATATAACTGAGGAGGAAGGAAAGAGCTGGTTAAGCTACAGGACAATACTGAAATAAGAACAAAGAGTGTGAACAAACTTCACCCATTGGACTCAAAGTGGAAATAAGAATGTTCCTAATCCAATTTGGATTAATCCAAATAATGACTAACTTAGCAGTGGCAGTAGTAAAACTACTATAGTGGGATGAAACACAGTACATTTCTAGACTGCCTTGTTGCCTCCACTGTGGTATGGAACATGTTCCAGGCTTACACTCCTCAGTCAGTGGCACCAGGTATAGGCTGTATCCCCTGGAGTGGCTGCTGGCATCACCAGAATGACCCCAGCCAAAGCTGTCTTGCCTTTTGCATCCATGGTTTTGTTGAAGGGACTCAATGAGAAAGGATCAAGCTTTGTATGCAGGGTATGAAACAGTCATCTAAGCTGACACCTTCCTTCTATTTAATTCTTCAGGGAGTAGGATTTAAGCATAGTCAGTGCTACTTGAATGCAGACGTGGTGGAATATTGATGAGTTTTATTAATGTAGGCATAACAAAAGCAAGAAGCCTGCAGCTGAAGGATTAAAGTGGGAAGCCATATTTTTCACACCTGTTGTAATTCAGATTGTTCTGGCTTATCAAGGAAAGTGGTAAATACTCCATCACATGGAGCCTTTGCACCAGGATTGCCTGTCTCTCTGAAAAATGTGCTCTAACTCATCTGTGGATTTATTGAGTTAAATACAGGAATTTCTAGACAGAATGCTGTGTATTGTGTTATCTGGGAGGTCGGATTCACAGATCTTATGTTCTCTTAAGCTGTGAGTCAAGTAAAAATCCTGAATGCTCAAAAACAATGTGAATTTTTAGTCTTACTATTTTATATTTTCCTTAGTGCTATAACAGCTCACATAATTAAGTAGCATGTTACAAAATAAACTGTTCATATGTTTAATTCTCTGCACTCTAAAGATGTGATTTTTTACAACAGACTGAAATGCACAGTTGTTTTTTAAAAAAAATGCTGACTTAGTTGTAGAAAGCAAAGCTTTTGTAGAAGGGTTCAGAAGGTGATTATCTCATCTTTTCAAATTGTTAAACCTTTTCTTACACTAATAATCTCTTCCAACTGGGTGGTTACTCAAAACTAAACATGTGAAGAGTAGAACATGTAAAGGTGTTTAGTGTTTTGATAACAACTGTCACTGATCCTGGTTTATATCTTCGTGCAAATATGGTATCTTTGGTTTTGGAGTTTTTAATTCAAAATTCTTCCATGCTGAGGTATCTTCTTGTGAATAAAGGAAAAAAATAACCTTCTCATTAGAAAAACAATGTTTAGGCTTGATTTTTGTTTGTTTGTTTTTTACTTTTATTATAAGTACTGAACTTGTATAACATGAATTTTCAACAGAATCAGTTGTGATTACTTAACGTTTCGTAAATTAGGCTTGTATTGGAATCTGAATTTTGACTGAGCAGATATTGCTTTTATCATAATATAATCCTGCAGAATTCACAATCACCAAACAGTTAAAGGACCTTAGCCAGTCAAACACAGCTTTCCTAATCTATCTTGAAGGAGAGTGTTCTGTGTGAGCTCTGTGTTTATACAGGCTACTCTCTCTTCCAAGGCACTTGTTAGCATCGTTGAAGCTAGGGGTGAGCTTACCAAGGGCAAGATTTTCACCATGGTTTCTGTCTGACTTGCAGTGTGAATTTAGTATGACACACTCTTCTAGAAAAGAGCTCTGACTTTGCAGAATCGACTTTCAGATATTAAAGCATCGTGCTGTGCAGTCAGCTGCATTGCCTACTGGAGGTCTAGGTGTAAAAACTGGATGCCATAGAACATGCTCTTAAGAGCAAACAGCAAACCCCCTACCTTTACAATCTATCACTATCTTTTATCTTATTTTGAGATAATATTCTTGAGTATATTCTAGTAAACTTCAAATATCCATACATCACTTTCTAGACTGCTTTGCAGTTTGATTTGACGGTTACAGCATAAAGAATTAACATTTACCAAGCTGATGGTTGGTAATGGTTTTGTTTATAGGTGGTTGAGCTGAAGCCAGGTGGAAAAGATATTCCCGTTACCAGTGCCAACCGAATCGCGTACATCCATCTTGTGGCAGACTACAGGTTAAACAAACAAATTCGACAGCATTGCCTTGCTTTCCGTCAGGGACTGGCCAATGTAGTGAATCTTGAATGGCTTCGAATGTTTGATCAACAGGAAATACAGGTACTTTTGTTTAAAACTGCAGAAAACTATTGTTTCAGAGAGAAACAAATGCTAATTTTTGCCTGTAATGTAACTGTCTTAATTTCCTTCCCTGTTAGGTTCTTATTTCTGGTGCCCAGGTTCCTATTAGTCTGGATGACCTGAAATCTTTCACTAACTATTCAGGTAAGCAAATTTTACTTAAACAAAAAAAAAGTGTGATGACTGACTTGAGAATAAATAAACTTGCTATGTAATCTAGCTTTAAAAAGAAAGTAGGATCATTCTTGTTAATTCTGGTTGTTCAGATACTCACAGTTTCTCAGCTCTGTCAGAAGAGAGAGCTTGTATTTTTTCCTTATGAAAAATACAAGGTATCTCACTGCATTTTTCCCTGCATTTATCACAAATGTAATTAAAAAGTAGCTATTATATCATCAGCTCACATCCGAGCTTACCTCAGGGTGAATTGATTCATTAAATAACATCCTGAGCCTTGCAGATTTTGCAAACTCTTGGATTAAAAGGCAGTAATCAAAAGTTACTAGGTAAATGTTAAACTAAATAAAGTGAATTTTAAATAAACAAATAGGATTCAATGAAGAAAACTGCAATTAAGGAACTGAGGGAGATAGTAGCCATAGATAAGCAATGAGTGGTAAACTCAAAATGCAGTGATCCAAGAGATCTGTAGATACAGGAAGTCAGCAACGTAAGTCTACTGGTTATCTTTTCCAGAAGCTTTTCCATATAAATGGTAGGTCGTCTGAAGAATTTATTTCTCACTGTTCTATGTATAAATCATTTAAATCTCATTATAGGTGGCTACACAGTAGACCATCCTGTAATTAAAATATTCTGGAGAGTTGTAGAAAGCTTCACTGATGAAGAGAAACGCAAACTACTCAAGTTTGTAACAAGCTGCTCTCGACCACCCCTTCTGGGGTTTAAGGTATATGTCTTCCTGGCAAGTTTTTGTAAATGCTACATGTTATAACATGAGAAGAATGTCCCCGTGACTACGGAAACAGCTTCCATGTTTGCAGTTGTGTGTGTAATGTGTATAGTTTAAAAATATTTAATAAAATGTGTTGTGATTTTCTGTTTTAACTGCAAAACTTGATATGCCCTGTGAACACATTGCTTAGGGTGCTTAACTCTTGGTCATGGGAGGTTCTTGCTGCCATTTCATGACATTATGCAGAAGCAATACCAGTTTCAAGGAACAGGTTTTCTTAAGAATAATGTCTTTTACATCAGGCAAAAGAGGATTTAGGATATAAAAGCAGCTATTAAATTTGAAACTCTTAAATTAATCATTGGAAGCGGGAGATGCATTGCGTTTCCTTCTAATTACCATTTATCTACTCACTGGGTCACAGCTCATTACCCCCTGTATCTAAATATTCTGCTGCTGTCTTTACATTGCTATTTACAATGGAGCTTAAATACAAAGAAAATTTTCGTCTCCGTTTGCCAAAACTATAGAGAGGCCAAGGCAAGTTGAAGAATTTGTGAAACTAAATTCTGGGGATATTCTACAAAAGAATATCTGGGCTGCAAAATTTTGGCTAGGAACTGTCCATGGACTTTGTTCCCACATTTTAGAAGAAATACCTGGTGCCTTTTCTGTAAGAAAATAAAAGGATACGTTGCTTGATAGCAACATCATCATCTTTAGTACAGTGGTCAACAGCATGTTTATGCTTGTACTATTTAGCAAAATTAATACAAAGGTGGGCTTAGGTGGAACAAATACAGGTATTGCATCATTCAGTTCCTTCCAAATAAGATTTGTTGCTAAACAAATTTTGAGTACATGTACTTAGTAAATTTTTACATTGTAAGGTAATGTGGTGCAACGTTTAATTAGCAGTGGATAATAAATGCTTTCCTACATTTATTAGGTAAAATAGATAGATGAACCCATAAGAAATGAATGCAGGTCTTGTGGAAGTCCTGAAGGTTTATTAGCTGTTTTGTAAAATAAGGGGTGTTGAATGAACATTCTCTTGTTACAGAAATGCTTCAGGGACAGACACTAACATATTATAAGGGAACAAGGAGTTTGGATATACATAATAGTCTGGAGGTGAAAATGGCATACTTGGAATTTTGCAGTTTTTTCTTGAATCATAATGTGAAAGTTCATTCTGGTGGGTTTTTTGGGGATGTTTGGGGTTTTTTTAAATCAACATTTAAAGAAAAAAAAAGCATTTGAAAGGCAAACACTAGACTAATTTCTTCTCAGCTTTAAGAATCAGGCCCTTTCCTGACATGTCCTGGTGGTGATGCATGATAAAGAGATCAGAAGTGAAAAATGAAACAAACAAAAAAAATCCACCTTCCTCTTCTACATGCCGTGTTCATATTTGTAGTACTTTTCTCTACTTTTCTCTTATTGAATTAAGCAATATTCATTCTAGAATTTTCAAACTTTTGATGATTTACTTGTTTCATAAATATGATTTTCCTCTGAAAATCAAAAAAGACACTCCAGTATTGACATCACAGTTCTCAGACATAGACCTCTGACACTTGTGTGACTTAAAAATACATAAAAGCATTGACTGACTTGTATGATTGATTATTTAAAACTCTTTAGTCGTTTCTCTTAAACTCTCCCAAGTGCATGGGAATATTACTGTCATAGTACTCTAGCAACAAACAGGATTTTATAGGACAGTGTGAAGAACAATTATAAAACCATGTCATGAGACCAAAATAGGACAGTACACATTGGGCATGTAGTGAAGGAAGAATTGGTAGACAGTTGTGTGGAAACAAATTGAACAGAAGTTTCATTTGTTGTTCATCTGTTTTTAATTACAAGGGAAGAGGAGGAAATGCAGATGTAGCTAGGCAGCTTTGAGGTAGGCAGGATGACATTTGCAAAGATGGAGGAAGTGAATCAAAAGTCTAAAAATATTAAGGCTGACAGTGACACGTTAGAAAGAAGCTAAATGGGGTAAGCCAAAGTTTGTGTATGTATGCTTGGGAGACAAGCCACGGCTTCACTGTAACATACTTGACTAGGAAAAAAAATCAGCATGATAGCAGTAAGTTAAAAGATGAATTCACTAAACAACTGACAAACTGCAGCAGAGTGAAAAGGCATTACTACTGCTTTGCTGGGTGGCACCGAGCAGGAGTTAGGCCAAAACATGCATGGTGCTTTCAGCAGTATCTGATTAACGTGGGTTTGCCAAGAAACCAAGGCTTTGCCCCAAACCATTAAAGAGGAGAAGAAGTGGGTAGCTGGTATTGCAATGTCTTGGTAGCCTATGAGAGTGTGTTTACAGCTTTGGAGATGAAGAGTGCAAAGCTGCAGGAGTGGCCAGTAATTGGCCAAATAACTGAATACACTTATATTATTAGTAAACATCAACACAAGCTATCTTCAGAATTTGTCTATAGTTTTACTATGTGTTCTTCTGAGAGGAACACAATTTCTAGTTCATGCTCTGAAGTCTTCTGTCTGCTTTATTTTGTGGAACTTTCCTATTTTCATAAAGGTAGTGCATGTTAATTTAAGATAAGCATTGCATGTCAAGACATGTCCTTATAGATAGCACAGTCTAGCTTTGCATCATTTAAAAATTTTAAACTCTTAGCTCCCAGATTCAGACTCAGAATAACATTTACTAAAGCTAATTAAAGTTTAATAAGTTTAATAAACGTGATTGTTATGGACAAAAAAAAACCCCAAACCATTAAAGCATGGTTGAAAATTGTTAAGTTCCAATCAGGTCACATAATAAATTGATGATACTTTTAACTTCCAAACTATTGCAGTTTCCCGCTGTACAGTATTTAATTATGCAACAAATGGTGCCCTTGGCATGACATTTCAATTTAGAACTTCATTTTTCCATTTTTAAAGCTAAAGTAGGGGAATTCAATTAGCATTTTGAAAGGAACACTAAAAATACAGCATTTTAGCCATGAAATACTTTTAAGGCCTCCATTTGAACAATAACTTAGTGTAGAATCTCATTGACCTTTTGCCTTTGGAGCTAAGATTTTTTCCAGTTTCTAAAATCAGAACTGTTTTAACTCAGGAAAGTATTTGATAAAAGGAATACTTTCTTGCCAGCAAAAACAGTGCTTTAGAGGTAACAAATAAATGTATTTTTCACTACACTCAGAAGAAAAAAAATCAGCTATTACGAAAACAATAAGAATTACATACAACATCCGTGGAAGTCTGATCCGCAGATCAATAGTTATCACATCAGAGAGTAATCAGGCTTTGGCAAGTTTATATCACTATGTGCATCTGTATCATCCCAGTAACAACTGGGTAACTTTGTAATCGCTCTGTGCAGAAACCCTGAGTGTAATTGCTTTAAATAAAGTTTATAGTCTTTATCTGGAGAATATCAAGTACCTCTTGATTCGGAGTTCTAGTAAATACTTGCTTAATCTTACACATGAACAGATCCACTGATGTTGTTAGTGTTTTTTCTCTTGAAATTCATAAATTGTAGGCTTGCTGAAAGATCAATTCAGACAGAAATCCCTTTAGGGCAAAAATGCCTTTAGCTTTGTATGAAGCAATTGACTTTAACACAGCAAGTAACGTTGTATATTGTGGTGAGTAGAAGGAAAATGATGGCTTGATATTAATGCACTTGACAAATTTATTTTGTATACCCAGGGTGTGCTAACTAACTAAAGCTCTAGAAGGAAAACACTGAAAGGGTACATTTGATCATTGTTTATTTGTTTGGGGATTGGTTTTTGGTTTTTTTTTTTTTGGATGTCAGAGAAAGAAATTGATGTACAATAACTTAATGGAATTTGTTCTTAGATCCGGTCACTCATTCATCCTCTTTCTCATCAGAGCATCACTTTAACATGACTAAAGTATTTCTATTTTATGCATGAATTCTACATGATCACTTACGGGTCTCTAACAGAAGATTGTTGTAACTGGCATATCACATCGCTTATTAGCTAGAGCAAAATTGCCTTATGTTGGGATTTTTGTGTATACAGAAACGATGTCTTCCCTACCTGGAAAGAAAAAAAAAAACCTAAGTATAATTCTCAGAAGCAGCTGTGTCATCACAGAATGACAAATACTGTATGTCATTCAAACACAACAGCACATCCTTTTCCATTTACCTCCCTTACTACTAGCGATCTTTAGTTCCTGTGCTCAGTATTTCACTGTGAGGAAACCTGAGTGTAGCAGGAGACCAGCATTTTCCTGTTCCTACAGAACAAACAGCATCAATGGGCATTTGGGAGGCTTTGTAAGAAGAATTGCAAGTTGTGAATCCCAGGTGTTTCTCCCAAATGCAGCAAAAACATTCTTCCCATGCTGCTCTATTGCTTTTTCTATTTCACGTTTTGCTGGTTTGTAGCATCATAAATTAGCAGAATAGAGTGTAAAAGAAATTGCTTTTTGTTTTGCAAATGGATCTTTGTGGGATTGGGATAGAGGGAGGCACTATGCAATTTGGGAGTATTTTGGGGGCTGCTGGGAATGAAAGACCCATTTGAGGAGGTCATTGTGACAGTTTTAATCTGATGGTTTATTTCTTTATTTGGATTGTATGTATTTGTTGATGTGCATTTTCTGTTACATTTTTCAGGAGTTATATCCTGCATTTTGCATTCACAATGGAGGATCTGATTTAGACAGGCTGCCTACTGCCAGTACCTGCATGAACTTGCTGAAGCTTCCTGAGTTTTATGATGAAAATCTTATGCGAAGCAAACTTCTTTATGCCATTGAATGTGCTGCTGGATTTGAATTAAGCTGAGTCGAACTGAGGCTTATTTTGGATGCTGTGCAGAGGAGCTAACCAGTGCCTACCCTGTAAGCAGCACCCGTACCCAAGCAGTTTTAAGGGAATTCTGTCGATTTCTGCGGCTCCTGTGTCCTATCACATGCCCTCAGATAGGTTTCATTTTTCAAACACCATTTCTTAGTTAGCTTTCATTAATTAATACTACATTGACACTGCTTTATGATTCAAAATGATGAATGCTGTGTGCAGTGTGGCTGTTTTCTGTGTTTATGCAAAGAAAGAGCACATTTAAAGAACAGTGACATCTCAGTGAAATTAACCAAAGATGAAGCTTTGGCTTTGTGCTGTTCAAACAGAAATAATTTTACAAACTGGCAATAAAGTGGTGTACTGTGCAGCACATTGGGACGAGACAGGGCTAACATCCTGTAATTAATCTTTTGGGTGGAAGTGAAGCAGATGTTTGCAGATATACCAGAACTGAGAAGATGAAAATGCTCATTACCGATAACCTAACATCTTTACTTACATTGTAGAATTGTTTACAGTTCATAGTTGTTGCAGAACTGATCTTGTTTTATACTACCTTCCCTCAAGATGGTAGGCACTCAGAAAAATATTCCATGTGTGCTTTCTGAAATACCTTGGAGAAGTTGGATTTGCATTATTTTAAGTTCAACCTTTGGCTGCATCATTACCACTTGAACACTGTCGTGAGTGGATGTGACTATCCCATGTTTTTTCTGTTCTGTTTCTGACTTTTGTGCCTGTACAGATTTTTTTTTAATGTATTGAACTCCTATTGCATACACAGTACATACAAAAATCATCACTTTGGAAAAAAAAAAATTAAGTGTAACAACTATTAAAATTATTTGAACCAAAGTTATCAGGCTTTATCTTTTATATTTGAAGCCTGTGGTGTTCACATTCCTCTTCCCTATCATTTTCTTTCACCTTAAATACCATATTTGTGCTGTAGACACTAACCAAATTTTTTTTTTTTTGGTGATTAAACAGCTTTCATATCCATCCACCTGCAGTATTATTGCTAAGAAAAGGAGGTGGGACTATGCTGCTTAATATAATTTGGGATCTTGGGAAAAAAAAAATTGCTTTCATATGAAAGAAACCGATCCTCTAGTGGTAGGCACATCGTTGGGTATTCTTATACAAACTGCAGGCAATTTAAAAAAGAAATTAAAGTTCAAACTATAAGTTTCGAAAGTACATCCCTCTGAACTTTAGTTTTATATTTTAAATCATAAAAATTTACAATCGAATTTGTATTCATCTCTTATGCAAAAAAAATATTTTGCTGTTACTGGAAACTGTTGGATTTCATATTTAATAAGCAGTAACCAGCAATTTCCTTTTCAGTGTGGAGAAACTGAGTGATTTTAAGATGTTTACTAGTAACAATATAAAAATGTATAATTTCTTAATTTGGGTAATAAATGAAGCATTAAAATACTATTTGTAGTCTTGATGTACAGAAATAAAACGACCGGTTTTCTTTTTGGTTTTGCTTTAGGCTTTTTATTTATGTTAAATGTTACATACCCACAATATATTCTTTATTTCAAAATTCTGTTCTTGTATATTTTTCTACATAAATTATGGAACTTGTAAAGAAGTGAAAAAGAGATGAGTGAATAGTAGAGCTTCCTCCTCTTAATCACAAGCCCTGGACACTTCCTTTAGAGAGCATTATTTATTTTAGAACCTAGTGCTTTAAATATTTTGGAATTATTTTTTAATTCCTTTATTTTGCTACACTGGGTAGTGTTGTAACTGTATTTTGTAAAATTAAATATAAATTTTGTATTAAATACTCATATTTTGAAGATTGTGTTGGGAATCGTGCCAGGTAGTGATGACTGGTAATGTACACTTCCTGATTTTGTGAAAAGAGACAGTGCACACTGTTTCTGTCTCACCATGGATGCAAGTTCCACATAGAGAGTAGGCTAGGGGAAGCGTGAGTGCAGATTGGTGTCATCGTGCATTTGCAAGAATCAGTTGCAGAAGACTTCAGTAGAGAATTTGAGTTTGCTGAAAATCTTCTGACATTTTATTTCTTTGGTATTTAATACTCAGTGATCTTGGTTTGTATATTCTGTACATTAAGTATGAGATTTGAATGTTCTCAAGCTGGATAGTAGCTTGGATGTCATTCTGCAGGCAGTCAGCTGCAACAGCATATACCACCTTCAGCAACCAACTGCAATCAGTAGAGGGAAGGGCTTGCCTTTGGCAATGAGTGCTTCCAGTTCTGTCACCTGTTTTCTTATAGTCAGGGTGAAGCACAAGTCCCTGCTTTTCAGTGATCTGTTGCTGGGTATTTTAAAGAACAGGAGAGAAAGGTGTGAGAAATAACATAGGTGTAGTTAATCATGTCCTGAAGAGCTAAATGATCTAAAGGATCTGTCTTAGCTCTTGCATAGCAAGAATTGCCTATATATATATGAAAGTGGATTTTCTGTTTTGTAAAAGAAGAGCAAACTGTCCCATCTGTGGTGGTCCCAGAGTTTAGGTAGGCAGACCCAGGAAGCACTATGCATGCAAGTAAAAATACGGGAGATTTGGATCATCAGAATTATAGCAGTAAGAATTATGTGTTCAGAGTTTTTCTGTGCAAGACAACCCTACCTTAAAGTCAATTTCTGTACCTCAGTATTTCGTTCTCCTATTTCAGTACTTGGGTTTTTTTGAAAAATTATAGCATTTTCTGTTTGGGTTTTGTTTTCAAATAAGTTTTGCTTTTCAGTCTTGTAACCCATTTTAAGAACCTTTCTGTCAAGGTTTATGATGGAAGAGGTTGCAAATTTTTTATATCTCCAAAGTTTAAGGCATGAAAGTGGAATAAACCCCTAAATATGTATCTTGGTGAGTATTTTTCCAGATGTAGGTTTAGTTCTACTGGCTGGATTTAAAAAATAACCAAACCAGAAATGATTAGCCTTGTTCCTTAGTCTAATTTGTCTTTCATCATGGTCCTGAAAGCCAGACTTGTATAAATTTCCCAGAGCTCACTTTTGATTTCTAGAGAGAATTCATGTCTACAGTGAGGAAAGATTTGGCTCCAGTTTCATGTGTAAACACTGAGCTGACTGAAGTTTGATTTGAACAAGAAGGATAACTTCAGTTATTTTTTTTTTTTGGGGAAGGGGGGGTTCTCCATTATTAGCTTCCTGATGCTATGAGTAGCAATATGGATAGGTTTTTTGACATCGCTTGAGTAATCTAGCACAAACATCCTAATTTGACCTATAAAGGGGTTTGGAATTCAAAGAAAACCCTTAAAGAGTGCTGTGAGCTCATGCTAAATTTCAATTTAAACCAAAACCTATTTGCTAAATGCCAGTGAGACAGCACATACTCTCTTCACCACTGAAAAATGGTACAGCACAGAAACAAAAAGGAAGAAACTGTTTTTCTTTGACTGTTTTGTTGGAGTTGTAATTTTTTTTATTTATGTGAAAAAAACCTTTAAAACATTTGCTCAAATACATGAATCTGTGTTAATAATGCTTTGTGATGTAAATGCTTGTTACTGTTTTTTTTTTTCATGATGCTTTGCCTGTCAGTGAAGGAGAGAAGAAATGAACGTGGTCTGTAAAACTGATCAGGATATCTATATTTTTATTGACTTCTGCTTTTGTGAATAAAATAATTTGAGTTTTCTTGAAACTTTGCAGAAACACTCTTTTCTTTCCCCACTAAATTTGGCATTCTCTTGCTAAAGATTGATAGTACTGAATAGATTCTAAAAGAGAAGCTGATACTAACTGTTCATTGATCTTGGAAGTTACTGGTGTTGAAATGGGCTGCTCGGGGAAGTGGTTGACTCACCATCCCTGGAGGTATTTAAAAGACATGTAGATGTGTCAGGGACATGGTTTACTAGTGACTCTGGTATTGCTGAGTTAATGGTTGGACTCAATGATCTTAAAGGTCTTTTGCAAACTAAATGATGCGGTGATTTTTTACTGTTTCAGCATGATTTGTGACTTTGTTTTTTGAGCTGTGAAGTTTCCACTCTGTCATTCAAACTGCAACCATGAGGTTTTTCGTTGTTTCAGTGTGTCTTACAAACAATGTAGTTAAGATCACTGATGTGCTTTGAAAAATCTTACTCAGATCCTTTGGAAAGAATAAAACTTCCTTCTTGGATAAAAATAAAAGAAGCTATAATTCATAGTGAAGAACACTACTCTTCTGGCAGACACATACAAAAGCATCTCTTTAATCTTCTGGAATTTTAGCACACGTGGGCCCCTCCTGAAGGTATAATTTAATTTATATCTCCTTTGGTAATTGCAATCATTTGCTTCCCTTTGCTGTTCTGTTGTTTTCATTGCTAAGTACACTTTTAGTTCCATTATAAGATTTATAAAGTTAGTAGTATGCCTGTTTGTTTTGGAATACTTGCAAATAGCACCATATATTCCTCAGCTTCAGCTTACCTGCCACTGAAAATGTGATAAACAGAAAATTGCAGAAAGCTCTTGTAGGGCACTTGATAATTCATAGCATGAATGGGACCCAAATGCTCAGATTCCTTGCCTGTTTTTCACTGTGTATCTGGTAGTCTGGAAAGCTCATAAAATTTCTGATTGGGTACAGAGACACAACACAAAGCAAAAAGTGGTTAGGAAGTTAAAACCAGTTGAATCCATTTCAAAGAACTCACATTTGTTGAGATCAGAGGGAATTTCTGGAAACCACCTCATTCAACCCCTCTGCTCAAAGCAGGGTCATTAAAGCAGTTTGTTCAGGACCTCGGTCAATGGAAGTTTGAATGTACTCATGGATGGAGATGCCACAATTTCTCTGGACAACCTGTTCCAGTGTTCCATTACCATGAAACATTTTAAAACCAGTTTAAACACAACTTCTTGTATTCCAGTTTGAGCTTTCTCTAGGCTAAACAACCCCAAATCTCTCAGTCTCTCCTGATGTGATGTGCTTCAAAACATAAATGACATTTCTCTCTGATTTGCTTGTTAGTTGAATACAGTGCTATCTCAAAACACCTTTTGTGCACTTAGAAGTGACTGGAACTGAGTTGACTATACTAAATTCTCTTCCTTGCCATGCGTCTGTAAACAAATGGCTTTTAATAGGTAAAGTTGAATTTAAGATTTTGTGGCTTAGCTTTTTCAACTTCCAGAGCTGCTTTGCCTTCTCAAGGATTTTTCAAATCTGTTACCAACTGCAAAATAACAGACTCAGTAAAAAATAAGGTCTCGATTATTTTCTCAGCTTTTTTGTTGATACGATTCTAAACATTGATGCAAAAACCCCAGGCCTAACACTACATGTTAAATCAGCTAAATGTATATTCTCTTCTTAGCCACCAGCAGTATCAAACATCTCAAAGTGCAACTTTTTGGACAAACTCCTATAATCAGCCGTTCTTCTACAGAAATTGAGTAACCCAGAGCTAGGTGTGGCACAGCAAAGCACCTCAGACAGTCCAGCAGGAGAAACGTGGGAATTCTGACTGGCACCACTGGTACTGCTTGCACATAAAGGCACATGTAGATGTCCTGCAGCCTGCATTTCATGCTGTTAAGGAATGGACTTTCCTTGTGTGACAGTGAAATTTAATTGCCAGAATAGTTATCTCCAGTCTAGGACTAAGTCTACTTGTCTGTGTAGAAAACATACATTCTGTTGGCAGTATTTGTTAATGTATTTATAGGAACAGCTTGCTCATATGTCCTCCTATATTTAGGATCATTCTTTTCTGCATTCCCAGAGCAGCTGTTAGTTCATTCCATGTAATGTTTGACTGAAAAGTAGTTTGCATTATTTCTATTTTATTCTCTGTTTATAGTTACACATAGCACTTCATTGCTGAGGAAGGAAACACATTCAGCAGATGGTGTTATTTCAGATTGTCTTGCTACTTCTGCTTACCCAACTGTTAGATCTAGGAAGAGCATCTCTCATCGGTTGCTATGTAGTTTTGCTGTATGTTGTCAAACACACCTTCTGAAGAAATGACTTCCTTCCAGGCCTTGTATCTTTAATTAAGAATAATTCTTTTCATCACAGCTCTGCTTACTGTTTTCCTCCTCTATACTTTTAGGCAAACTGCAGCAGAGCTGAAAGTTCTGCAGAGATATTTTAGGTCTAATTATCTGTTAGATCTATCTGGTTATCAATGAAAAATTACATAGAATTAACTAACGTTTGGCACTGGCGTATGGATAAGGAAGCATATCCCTGATCAGGTTGATGAACATAAATGCAGATCAAGCTGTTCCTGTGAGGAACAAGCACTTGATGTAAGCTGTGAGATCTGACTGCTCACAACAGTTCTTAGGTTGTTGTCTGCACCCCAAATAATCTGTGAAATACATCTGATACTTCAGGAGGAATTAGCAAAAATGCCAGTTACCCTGTGATGTTGTAACCACTTTCAAAAGTGCCCACATGACTCAAGGCTTTGGTTACAAAGAGGAGTCCAGATAAACTTGGAGCCTCTTGATTACCTAAGAAGTACCCTAACAATGAAAACTGAGGTTGTGCTCAACAGAAAAGCTCTGGAGAATTGCTAATGAAAAGTGGTTATTTTGTGCTTTTAATGCTTGCACTTAAAGTTTTAAACATTAGGTGTATTGCCCATATTTCAAGTCTAATTGTTTCTGATAAGCTATCAGCAAAAACTTAATGCTTATATTTAATTAAGTGGCACTTTCCAGAATTACTTTGCCAGTGGTACTATAATTAAATGATGTTAGAACAGTCTTTGATACATATGCTCATATTCTTTGCTAATACCCAAAATAGAATCTGTAAATAGACAAACTGGATGCATTAAGCAGCAGGCCAGAGCAGGAGGCCGGGAAGGCTACAGCCATTACCACATCAAAGGGACTCATATTAATATCTCTCTAATGCAGCATTTTTAAGCATTTCTTGTGTTCTGATGGGCTTTTCATAATTGACCTCCATAAGTCATAAAAAAATTATTTAAAAAAAGAATCTGGGAACTATGTGAATTGCTAATACCTCCTGGAATGCTGCCACTTTATTTCCATCATTAGGTTATAGCTACCAGTCAGGCCTGAATTCATCTCACTTTACTTCAGCCATCCGTATGGGGACTTCTGATGAAAGAGAGGCAACTCCAAGCCAGAGCTCCAGAGGGTGGTTCTTTCTTTACTGAAATAACGTCTCCAAAGTAGGCGGAATAAGTGGTGCCCTGGAGATGCCCCCTCCTTTTCTCTTTGTCTTCATAGTCAGAGCCTTAAACTAGGTGCTTAACTGTTAGACAGCTGAAGTGAGTTGAAGTGAAACAGATCTTTCCCTCATGTTCCCAGGTAAGAGTTGAACAATGAAGATCCTTTGATAACAAGAGTTTATTCAGACTTGTGACTCAGCAGTTGGGTACCAGCCCAGGTCTGCCTGGATCTTTGATAACAGCTTTGACAGACCTACCAGACTTTATCAGCTTTTGTTATTGGAATGTTGATCCTCTGCCAGCAATATCAGATTTAATGCTCTTTAACACAATATTCCAGGCTTTTGCTGCAAGCAGCTAACCATAAAAACATAGAACACTTTTACTTTATACTTTTGCAAATACCTTAAAAAATTATATTCTGAACCGAAAAGCTTTTCAGTTTTATTAGTCCTGTAAGTAGATCTAATTCAACATGTTACCTCTTTATGTAGGCCCTGCTCTAAAATCTTTCCATGACATTATCTCTGAGGAGGGGGAAGACGATTTTGGCAGTTTACATTGTGCAGTTCCTCTTCTTTTTTATCTGTGTTAGTTTTTCACACAGAGACTGCAAAGTCTATCTGTCGCATAGAAAAATAGACATGGGTAGTTCCCATTTAAGGGCTTTCAAACAATTCAAAGACATCTAAATATGACTAATACTGAAGTTTAATTCTAAGAAATCATAAATGCATGTGACTGAATATACAGATGAAACTGAACTATGGGTCAGAAGAATTTTAATTAATTCTTGGAGAACTAGTCAGTCCTGTCACATGGTACTTGAACTATGTAACCTGAATGAGCAAAAAGGAGGTTGAAAATGCAATTCAGCAGTACCTGACTGCTGAACACTGTTTAATCAGAGAAATTTTATCAGAGAAAATGTTATGGTCAGTTTTCATCATGCCATATCTTCAATATAAAATCTCTATAAACAATTAAAGGAAAGTAACCGCCTCGTGCTAGTTCTAGTGTATTTACTGCAGGTGAGATTTTTAAAATCCAAAAGTCTTTTCATACTTTGTTCTCACCTGACATGGGTTATGTAAGGCTGAGGAAAAAACCGTTCACATGAAGAAACATTTAAAGCATTACATAAAAATTTTTATGTGTTCTTCTTCTACATCCAGTCTTGAAAAAAGGCAACAAGGAAGAGCCAGGTAACTACAGACCAGTCAGTCTCACGTCCATCCCTGGAAAGGCGATGGAACAACTTATCCTGAGTGCTGTCTNGGGTCTAGTGGAGTCCCTCAGTGGTCAGTGCTGGGACCAATACTGTTCAATATATTCATTAATGATCTTGCTGAGGGAACAGAGGCACTGCCAGCAAGTTTGCTGGTGATCCTAAACTGGAGGGAGTGGCTGGCACACCAGAGGCTGTGCTGCCATTCAATGAGACCTGGACAGGCTGGAGAGTTGGGCATAAAGAAATCTAATGAAATTCAACAAGGGCAAGTGTAGAGTCTTGCATCTGGGAAAGAATAACCCCATGTACCAGTACAGACTGAGGAACGAACTGTTAGAGAGTTAAGGGGAAAGGGACCTGGGGCTGCTGGCAGACAGCAGGATGAGGATGAGCCAGCAATGTGCCCTCGTGGCCAAGAAGGCCAATGGCATCCTGGGGTGTATTAGAAAGGCTATGGGCAGTAGGTTGAGAGGTTCTCCTCCCCCTCTACTCTGCCCTGGTGAGACCACATCTGGAATATTGT
The DNA here is from genome assembly GCA_013401255.1 of Urocolius indicus. Lineage (NCBI taxonomy): Eukaryota > Metazoa > Chordata > Aves > Coliiformes > Coliidae > Urocolius > Urocolius indicus. The sequence goes on from WBNH01005792.1 coordinate 65,762, forward strand.
GTCCAGTTCTGGGCCCCTCAGTTCAAAAAGGACAGGGAGCTGCTGGAGAGCAGTGCGGGGCCACCAAGATGATGGAGGGGAGCATCTCTCCCTTGTGATGAAAGGTTGAGGGAGCTGGGGCTTCTCTGCTTGGAGCAGAGGAGACTGAAGTGGGAACTCATTAATGTTTAAAAATACATAAAGGTTGAGTGTCAGGAAGATGGAGCCAGACTCTTCTCAGTGATGTCCAATGATAGGACAAGGGGCAATGGGTACAAGCTGGAACACAAGAGGTTCCGAAGAAATACAAGGAGGAATTTCTTCACTATGAGGGTGAGGGAGCACTGGAACAGGCTGCCCAGGTGGTTTGTTGAGTCTCTTTCTCTGGGGACATTCAAAACCCATCTGGATGAGTTCCTGTGTGATCTACTCTAGGTGGTCCTGCTCTGGCAGGGGGGTTGGACTAGATGATCTTTTGAGTTCCCTTCTAACCCTTAAGATTCTGTGATACATAGTACAGACCTGCCAGTTGCCTTTGTACTTGCTAAGCTGGAAATCCTCTATGGAAATCCAACCATACCTTTTAGAAAGAGCCAGTCTAACCTACTAGTCTTCTTGGTTTTTCTTCCAAGTGGATCAACAACTTGGACTTTGCAGCTACTTGCCGACAAGAAACTAGTAATGGTGTTAGGTGTCTCTTTGATCTAATTTTAAAGACTTACTTCCATGCCCACAGTTTAGCATTGGCACAGAATAATATTTATTTTGAAGCTTGTATTTCTCCCAAAGCCTATACTTTTCTTAGGGCTGCCCTACCTACTATTTCCCTTGCTGATTTGCATTAGGTTCTCCTCTGTTTAATCCAAGCTTGCTTTTTTCTTTTTGAACCTATTCTAGTTCTTCATAAACACCTCCAAATTAATGAGTAGCCTTTCAATTGACTTGATTTGGAGAGTATGTGTTTTAAGGCAAGGAAACTCTCTAATTTCATCTTGGTGGTTTATAAATTAATGCCTCCTCCAAATTTTAAGTAAAGAGCAAGAAATATAATTTTATAGCAATTTGACTCATGGATGAAGTCCAAATTTTAAAAATAGAATAATAACTTGGCTGCTTATACTTTGCTCTCAGCCGTGACACCCGGAAAACCACATACTCAAATGTAACCCAGAGGATGCTTAAATATTTTCAAACAGCCCAAGGAGTCTGTACAGGTGCCAGCTGGAAAATGATGAATTATGTGTGAGGATTACAATTTTTGAGACTAAAATAAAGGCACACATGAGGGAATAAAGTTTTTCTTCTCATTTCTAGCAGTCGAACTCACCTATTTAAATAAGCCAGCAGTGTGCCCTTGTGGCCAAGGTGGCTGATGGCATCTTGGGGCGTATTAAGATGAGTGTGGCCAGGAGGTCAAGGGAGGTTCTCCTCCCCCTCCGTTCTACCCTGGTGAGGCCTCATCTGGAGTCTTGTGTCCAGTTCTGGGCTCCCCAGCTCAAGAGAGACGGGGAACTGCTGCAGAGTCCAGTGAAGTAGTACAAAGATGATCTGGGGACTGGAGCATCTTTCTTGTGAGGAGAGGCTGTGGGACCTGGGGCTGTTTAGTCTGCAGAAGACCAAGGGGCAACCTCATCAACACTTCTGGGTACCTAAAGGGTGGCTGTCCAGAGGATGGGGTGTCAGTTTTGTCCTGTAGTGTCTGGCAAAGGGACTAGCAGTCATGGAAAAAAGTGGGAACACAAGAAGTTCCACTTAAACACAAGGAAAAGCTTCTTTCCTGCTCAGGTGAGGGAGCCCTGGCACAGGCTGCCCAGGGCGGCTGTGCAGTCTGTGCAGGTTCCCAACCCTGCCTGCACGTGTTCTTGTGCCGCCTGACCGAGGGAACCCGCTCCAGCAGGGGCTGGACTGGGTGATCTCTGGAGGTCCCTTCCGCTGCCCACCCCTGTGTGATCGCACGCGTCAGAGAGCGGCGATGCACGTTACGGACACTCGCGGTTCCGTTCCCCGTTCCCCGTTGCCCGTTCCCCGCGCAGCACGCGCGGCCGCCGCCGCTTACTCCGGGCCTGGGGCGCTGGCCCGGGGCCGCTGCAGCGCCGCNTTGCGGCCGGGCCGCGATCGGTAGCGCCGGTGTTGCTGGTAGCGGGGCCCGGGCCGGCGCCGCCATGCTGCTCGCCGCGGCACCGGCGGGGATGGGCTCTCCGTAGCGGGGGGCCGGAGTGCCGCCCGCCCCGGAGCTTTCTCCACTGGCTTTATGGAGGTGCGTGGTGGCGGCCCGAGGAGAGCTGGCGAGAGGCACGCGGGGCGGCGGAGCGGGCGGCGGGGAGGAGAGGCAGCGGCCCCCGGGCCCGGCGGCTGCCGCGGGCTGATCCTGTTAACTCGCAGCGGAGCTGATACGGTTCGGGATTATCGGGACGTAAGGATCTCAGATCGGATTTGTCTCCTTTTTGTGGCAAACAGAAGAGAGCTAGGAGAAAAAAAAAAATTAAAATGCGGATTTTGATTTCATAGAATCGTAGATTCCTGTGAGTTGGAAGGGACCTTCAGAGATCATTCACTCCAGCCCCGTGTTAAAGCACGTTTATCTCGATCAAGGGGCACAGGAACGTGCCCAGCTGGGTTTGGAAACCTCCAGAGGAGACTCCACACCCTCCTTGGGCAGCCTGTGCCTCACCCTCGCAGAAAATAAGTTTTACCTTTTATTTAAGTAGAACTTTTTATATTCCAGTTTGTGGTCCAGTTTATCTGCTCCTGTCACTGGAGATAACAGAAAAAATGTTTCACCATCCTGCTGACATCCACCTTTTAAGTACTTAAGTATTAATGAAGTTCCCTCCTTAGTCTTTTTTTCTAGACTAAACGGCCCCAAGTCCCGCAGCCTTTCCTTATCAGAAAGGTGTTTCAATCCCCTGATCATCTTTGCAGCTCTTTGCTGCACTCTTTCTGGAAGTTCCCTGTCTAAAGCTCCTAGTCGCTATTTTTGCTTGCAGTAGTTTCAGTTTCACGAAGGTGAGAGAGCACTTCAGTTCAGCTCTTTGCTGTTGAATGTATTGAACGGAACTTTTACTTAAAATGCTGTTCTTTGTAGTGTGCTTCTTTGGCATGCTTGTAAACTAAATGGGCTTATTTTTCCCAGTGAATTTAGTTAAATTCTGTTCTGCGTGTATTAACTCGGAGTAGAACCTGGAGTAGAATCTGTAGTTAGGTTTGTTGTATGTGAAGGTGGCAATACTCAGGTGTTTTGAAATCACTTGCCAGAATGTAAGCTGAGCTCAAAATTGTCACTGGCAGGTAAAGAACATAGTTTTTCCTCAGGATTTGCTAAGTTTCTGAGAGAGCAGCAAGTCGGGAAGTGGTTATTTACAACCCAGATTCCTGTTTGTAGCGATATTTTCTGCTGTGTTAAATTTTTTTTCTGCTGTGTTATTTTTTTTTTGGTCAGAGCTCTCCTTGACTGCTGAAAACCTGTGCTGCAGGCCTTAGCCCTTCTAACAAAGATGTTAAAAACTGTTATGCAAAATACTGAGCAAATTTGTTTTAAATTCTTACAGTGATAAACTGCTTATTAGTTTCTTGTTTGGACACAGTAACATCATAGCAACTAAATTTATAACAATGCAAATGTGCAAATGGTTGAGCATATGACATGGGCGTAGTGATTAAGGCCTGAGATTTTAGGATATAATATCAAAAAATGATAAGAACAAGGTGTTGACACAGAGGGAACATCTGGAATGAAAAGAGGCTCTGCCTGTCTGGTCCTCTTGAGACTGCAGTTACTGTTGCCTGCTGACCTTCATTTCTGTTTACTGTTTGGAAATCCTTGTACTCTAGTTAGGAGGGATTTTATGTTCAGCTGATGAGCCTGGTGGTTAAAGTACCGTTTAGTTTGGTGGATTAAGTTGTCAAAGAAGATTTGTTTGGAGGAGGGAGTAAATGTGTATTCAAATCTTGTCTCTGATCACTTTTTTTGTGTTTTTAAAGTTTTAAACAAGCAAAATTAAACAAGAAAAATATTACTAGTGTGTAATAATAGTCCAACTTTGTTTCCATCTCTTGGCTCTCATGCTGCCTTTCCAGTGGAGAGCAAGAGACTGTTTGAAATGGAAGTTAATTTAGGGTTATATCTGCTTAAGTAATTTCAGACATGGGAGGAGAAATTGAAATTACTAATGCTACTGGCAGGACTGTTGGCATATTAATAATAATTTTATCTGTAAACCTAAAAATTCCCCTCACACTCAATCAGCTTTGTGTTTTTAGCACTTATGCTCTCTGACTAAACCACATTCTTAGCAAAACAGCTTTTCTCTGCTGTTTTCTACAGCCTTTCCTAGATTGATGCAGTTTGCTAATTTATCTTGGCTGGACTTTGAGAGAAAGCATGCAAGGCATCATTTTTATGTAACACAGAGGTTTTAGTTGGAGGAATAATGTGTTTTCTTATTTGTTGTTTTTAATAGGTGTATACATTCCTCTACCTACTGTATTATTTTGTCCACTGGAAGGTTTGGAATGTACATGGAGACAGGAAACAATTTATGTTAAAGCATCATAGCAGTAGCAAGGATATTGGCTTGGTTGTGTGGTTTTTTTTTTTTACAAATAAAACTTTCAGGACTCCAGTGTCAGTGCTTAACAAAATGGTGCAGTTCAGGCTTTGAGCTGAGGTCGTGCGGGTAAGTCCAGAGGCGCTGAAGTTACAGCCTGGAATTGACTGAAATGTCAGACCAGGTTGAGTAGCCCGAGTGCAGCCACCCGTGTTTGGCTTTGCTGCAGATAGTGTGTCTCGGTCATAGCGCTGCACTGGACTTCCAGACTGGAGTGGACAGTCTCTTTTTTTTACCACATAAACAGTGATGTTTTGAAGGAGAAATGTGTTGCTTTAATTTTCTTTTAAAAGTTAGTTGTGTGAGGTTTAATATTCTAGTATTCTGCTCTTTAAGTAAGAAGTGCTTCATTTCTCTAATAACATTTATAGATGCTTGTCAGCCGTGTCCTGAAAACATTTTCTGTCAACAGCTTTTCCTTTGTTTTGTTTTATCCAGGGAATGGAAGGATTAGCAAAACATTACTTAGTTTTGTCAAGGCTTGTTGGATCTTATATATGATTGTTTATTTCAAGATAGATTTAAACAGAAACTGTAGTCGATGATATTAGTAAGTTTAAATTATATTTTTTCTTTTGAATGAAATACTGCATTTGAATGGATATCAGATTTTTTAAAATTTAGACTTAATGAAAGCATTTGTTCTGCTTCTGTCAAACTTCTGGGGAAGAAATAGTTGATGTGTATGAACTTCACTCCTGCAACTACCAGTTTCACTGCATAAGTACTGAAATCTCACTGATACTAGTGGGAACTCATCACTTCTCAAAGGTCTTGAAGCTCCCAGTAGGTCTGAAGCCATTCATCGATACCTTGCAGGCAGTTTTTGGTAAAACTTTGTTAATTATTTTGGTTAGAAGAAATTCTTTTTCCTGTCTTAAAATGTCTGAATCTGTAACAGTCTGTCATCATTGTTCTGAAGTAGAAGTTATTGTAGTGTCATATTTTTGTTTTTTGCTGATTGTCTTAAGTAAAATTATTGTGACTCCAAAAATTACTTCAAGGGAAGTGAGTAGAAACACTAAACTGTTCTCTTTTCCCTGAAGGATCATCTGGTTGCATGTGATTATTTGGCTGAAGCTTTCTGGACCTGATCTTTGCCAGTTGAGGCTTTCACTGGTTTTAATTGCATATTCAAACACAGATCATACTTTTTTTTTAAACAAGTTAGGAGTATTTTTACTTTGTGTAAAAGAGCCTTTTATGGTTAGTTTTAGGAGGGTGCCAACGTTCCAGATATTTGTATGATACAAGTCCAAATTTGGACACCTGAGTAGTTGTGTTTTGGAAAAATGCCCCTTTGCTTTAAGGAGAGATCATGAATAAGTAGCCCTTGATTTAAGGCAGCTCACAGATCAGATAGATAAGCAGTAGAGTATCAACTAAGCATGTGAGGGCAGCATGTCCTCTGATCTACTGCCTTTCCCAGTTTTTCTTAGCTAGTTTACAGTTCTTTCACAGATGAAGATTTAGCATTTCATCTGTTTCCATCTTTGTTAGGTTGATTTGGTTTTTAATAGTTTCTTACTTGCTACTCTCTCAGACTGTCCATGTTCCAGGCAGTAACACAGAAAAGACAGTCCTGTAGTCCTTGTCATAGTTGTGTCTTGTGCTCCTTGGAGAGGGGTGGAATGACCAGGCTTTTTTGTAATTTCTGGCCTTGAGTGGCTCTTTTTTGGTTATGGTGGGCTTTTGTTGTAGTTGTTTTGGTTTTTTTTTTTAGAACAGAACTTGAGCTGCAAGCTGAACAGTCAGCCTAGATTACTTTTCTCTTATATGAACTGCACCCTCGTACAAAAAATGCTGTATTCAAATCCATTTTCTGACATAGAAACAGGATGTTTTGTGTTAACATGAGATTAAACTAAGCTTTTTGGAATGTTGGTTTTATTAGAATCATCTTATGGGGATGCTGTGGTAGTATTAATATAATGAGTATAAACACAGCTATTTAGTACATTTTATTATCTCTAATTATATGGCAAATTTACATTTTTTACATCAAACAATAAGTTTCAGGCACCTGTGAAGTTAAGCATAGCAAAGCTGTCACAGTTTAGGTAAGTGGAAGTTAAAAGTGCTGAGGTTTTTAATATATCATAGTCTGTACCACATTGTGCATATAGTAGTGGAAAGGAAAAATTAACATTGGTGTGTCGTGTAAATTCATTTGTCAGATTAATTAGCCACAAATTTTATAGATTTTCTTGCTGTGTACCGTTCACTCCGAGTTAAAGTAACTTTCTTTGGTTCCTGATCATTCTTAAATGTTGTCTCACAAAGGTTTTCTGCTGTATAACATGGATGTTTTGACGTTAGCCCTTGTACAGCCTGAGCAGAATGAGCCTTTGCTAGTACAGCCCAGAGACCGCTCATGGTCTCTGCTCCGTTATGTGTGGCACAGCCTAGACGCTGTTGCTAGAACTGACAGAGGTCTCCGTTTTATTTGGGATTTGGCAAAGGGTTTGGGACTTCTTCTGTGTTCCCCTTGTTGCTGAGTTCTACTAGGTGAAATGCATTTGATTGTTGCTGAAGCATTGCTCTGAAGAGTTGTGGTCTGAGAGTTGTCTTTTTTTGATGAGGATGTGGGATGACACAGGAAGGCAGCGTCTGTAGCCAGCATCTGGTCATTAAAGGCAGTGGCCTCTTCAAGCCAGCGAGCGCTCCTTGAGCCACTGGTACACATCTCGAAAGCCTTGGCAAACCGTTGCTGCATTAAGGTTGATATTTATTTACCCTTCTTTTAGGTCAGCAACTTGGGGAGATGTGGGCAAGTAATTAATGATTCATGAATTACGTTTGAAATTGGTAGCTTGTGGACATATGAAGCGACTGAGCTTCAGATGAAGTTTTTTACTTTAAGTCTGAAAATACTTGTATATGTCTCTGAATTTACTGTACTGTAAATGATAAAAAGCTTAGCAAAGGTTTCTTAGTTATATAAAAATCAAATGAGGACATTCTAGAAAACTTAAGAGTTGATAACATTGCTTGATATTTTTTGTGTGGCCCTGGATCCACAACAGTATTAATGCTGCTGCATTCATACGTTCATTCATACTTTGAAGGAGTGTAAAATTCCATCGGGTCCAATGGACATGCTGCTTTCTAATAAACTTGGAATGTGCAAAATTATATATTTTTTTTTTTATCATAACTTGTAATTCCCAAAGTTCTTCAAGTGTGTGCATCATCTATTAACATACCACAAGCATCTCTAAATTGCTCAGCTGCTGTTGAGTAGGTCAGATGCAAGCTCCGGCTGGGATGGGATTCAGATCAGGGTGTTTGTTCTTCATGTGTTGCCAGCAGGATGTGATCCTTTAGATACGCTCCTGGGAAGCAGGCAGGTATGTGGATCTGGGTGGCCATGTCTGGTGGTGATGACTGGCTGCATCTGTAAAGTACATGAATCAGGAATTTGGAACTCCATCTCCCTTTACCCAGGTGACTGCACCAGTCACTAAGCATGAGCTGTTCTGGCATCTTTCAGGACTCTTTGTGCTGCCCCATTGCTTCATGGCCAGAAATAGATAACTTTTTCTGACTAGGCTGACTGCAAAGGTCACATGGCGCTTGCTGTCTGAATCCCCTCCGGACAGGTTTAAGAATGTATTGTTTGGATGCCTTCCTCCATTCTGTATTTAGTTAGGGGTGCTGCATTGTCATCCCTGCAGGTTGTGTATCTGATTACTTTTTTTTTTTTCTTTCCCTTGTCCTTTGATCTTTGCAGTTTTATAGCTCTCTTTGTATCTATCTTCTGTAATTCTTCTCATGCCTTTTATGTAGCTGAGGATTTTACTGTAAAGAGAGTTCATGAGCCAAGTTTCAAGATAACTAAATTGATCTAGCTTTGGGCTGTGCTCTTGAGAGAAATGGCCAGCCTGATCATGTACCTCTGTCAGCTGCAGGGAGTCAGTAAGAACATTCATGGCTACTGCTCAGTAAGTCAGAACAAAGTTGACTTCTCCTGTCATAACTGAGAAATCTTTAAGCTGTGGAACCTTGTTGTTCACATAAACATTTGGATGTTTGATTTGTTCATGCTCCAAAGAATGAGTTAGAGTAGCTGATAGTGTCTTGTAAACATAGTTCAGTTATAAACACAACTAACTGTAGATTTTTGCCAGTGAACACCAAGGCCATGAAACAACTTTGATCTATAAGGTTGTTTTTTTGTGGGTTTTTGTTTGGTTGGTTGGCTTTGTGTGATTTTTTTTTTGTTGTTGTTTTGTTTGTTGGGTTTTTCCTGTTTGTTTGTTTTTTAATTTTTATTAATTATGAGACCTTGAACTCTTCTGTGGTTGGAGGTGGCAAATCAGCTAATGTGGGCTGGCTTCCTTGTGGCTTCGGAAAAATCCCTTTTGAATGCCAACTTAAGGAGCCTTGCTTCTGTATTTTGAGACAAATTGACAGATTTGGGGTTGGAAGAAGATTTTTGTCCTGTCATTTTTGTTAGGACAGCTAAATATTTTTGCTTTTCATTTTATGGAAAGGTATATGGTTCACTTCTTCAAAATATATAGGCATTTTCACCATGCAGATGCCTGTTAGCCTTAAAACTACTGATTTAACTTTTTTCTGTTTTAAGTTGTTGTTGCTGTTTCCCTGAGTGAGTATTTTAAATATTTTTTCTTTGGCAGAGTGGAGATAGATCTCTTCCAGTTTTCGAGTGTAAAGCTGGTGGGTTTTTTTGTGTTGGTGGTTTTCTTTTTTTTTGTATTTCTGGATATTAAGCAAAAACGTGAGTATTTTTAAGGGGCTAAGTGTCAGCTGATGCTGCTCAACACTTTTGCATGTTTTGCTGAAGCTGGGGGGGAAAAATGCTGCAGATAAATGTTCACGTATGTAAATATTGCTACAACTTTTTTTTTTGTGTACAAAATTGTAGCAATGCAGTTTATGCTTTATGGTAACTACCAGAATAGCAATAATGGTTAATTGTAGATTAACTTCTTACTGTCACCTAAATATTTGATTAAGAGGAGAATACAAGTGGTTTGTTTTTGTTGAAGGGCTGCTGACTTGTCTTAGTTCCAGACTTTGTTAGTGGCAAGTAAAAACTGAAGAATAAAGTGCTTAAAAGATTCTCAAGCCTACAGCATTTCTTTGAAATAAATAATTCCTCTGTTCAACAATTGAAGTGTTTAAAGAAATCTTTGTTGAAATCAATATGACTGCCAGTGTGCACAAAGTTCTTTAGGAAAATATGTGATTTGGTTTTTACATCTAAATTGCTTTGCCTGCTTATTCTAGCTAGAAGCTGGAGTTTCAAATTTCCCCTTGAAGATATTTGCTTAGATTGAAAGGAGTTCTAATGCAAGTCTTTAATAAGAAAAGAATATGGAAAGAAAGCTTAGCAGGATGGTATGAGCTCTTAGGTGTTGGGGCTTCCTGCTGGAAGATCACAGTTTTTAGACTAGTACCACTTGTTAGATGGAGCTCTGACTTCTAGCCTTAAGCTTAATTCATGCTAGATCCCCCCTGCCCCCCTTTATTTCTGTAAACTCTATTCCATATATGCTATTACTCATAAGGATTGACTACAGGATTCCATAACATGCTTAACCCATGTTACCTTTGCTCCTGACCTGTGTATTCATAGAGCTGCTGTTCTAATTGTCGTTTGGGAAAGCAAAACTAGTGAGGATAGTTGGTAGCAAATACTCTGGGATATTTTTGGCGTTTTGTTTACACATTGAACCCTGCCATTACTGTGTTACTATTGACATTCATAATGGTAATTTTAATGTACGTCTTCCCACTTCCCTTGATGTTGGTCACAGTATTAACTATACCCTTAAATTTTTTTTCATTGTGGAGGTTTCTTCAAAGGGCAATGTGATTTAGAGGTCTGTGTGCCTGCTATACTTGAATTTTGTGGGTTTGGGACTCTATGGTTAATTAGATTGCTAAAACCACCCAAGTTTTAAAAATGTAGCTACTCAAATATGTTTGCTTCTGGAAGCAGTTTGGAGGGGGGAAGGTAGCATGGTAGGGTCGCTCCTAAACTGGTTTTGCCATTTGAGGACAATGTGTGTGTAACCACATCTCTAATTAAAGTTAATTCAGTGTTATTACAACAGCAATGTATTTTTAAGATGTACCAATTTATTTTGAAAGTCAATTTCTCTTTAGTGTTCTAGGATAAATATGTTCTAGGATACGGAAAGAGATAGGTAATACTAGTACAATAAATTAATTTCAGAGTATTTCACTGGGCTGTATCATCCTTGATTCTTACAGCATTTATGTGGAAGAACCTGAAAATGAATCTTTGAAATAAGAAACACTGACTTGAGGGCTGGGGGGAAGTAATTTCAATGATTTTTTTTTTTTTCCTCTTGATGCATAGGATAAAATGTGACAAATACATTACTGTAGTGTTATAACCATGTATGGGTGACTGCCTGCACTGAGTTGATAACTCATTGAAAAGGTCGGTGTTGCTTTGTTCATAAAACTTGAATGAATCAGCAGCAGTGGTAGGATGGAAAGATGTCTGGAAGTTTTGCCAGAATGGAGACTTGTTTACAGTAGCGAGGAGAAGAAGCCTTTCCAAAGAAAAGATGAAATGTTCTTGACATTTTTAGAAATCTTCTATAGTTGTAGCTGTCATTGAGTTGAAGTAACGATTAGGGTAACTCTTCTTTTTATTGACAAGAAATTGTCGGTATTTATAAGGAGTAAGACAAATGACTTTTCTTTTAACTTAAAGGTTTCTTAGGACACTTATACTAACAAGCACAAGGTGCCTCTGTACTGGAGTTGGTTGGTTAACCTTGCAGTTTGAGCAGTCTCGCCTGGCTGGGTGTGTTACATTGGTAACCAGAAAGGACATAAATAAAACTCAGTAGCTTTGGTTGTATTTGAATTTTATGTAAGGGTTTCAGTACAAGAAGGGTGAACTGAAAACTATCAGTGGAATTTTGGATTTCTAAGAGCTACACATAAATTACTTTTTGGAAAAGAGTCTCTAGGTGGAAGTAATGTTCTGAACAGTGTATGAGAAAATGTGGCCCTTTGTGCACGTACATGCTTAAGACATGACTTAGGTGCTAAAGACCTATGTCATATGACAAACTGCACATAATATGTAGTTTCTTTTGCATTCAGTTGTTAATGTATATATCAAAGCAGTGACGCACTGTGCATACTCTTCCTAATACACTGATTAAACCTGGATTTTTAGTATAATTTGTTTTGGAAGCCTGTACCTGTGTCTCTGTGCAACATTTTTGTGAGATTAAAGAAATGGGAGTCAAAGTAATTGATATGTCAACCTAAAATAAATGGGTTTATTTTTGGGGTCAGAGAACACGAGTATTTGTTTGATACTTGAAGGTACTAGACTCCTACCTGACTGTTTTGAAGTAATGTTACTGGACAAGCTTCATTTACAAGATTTTGTTGTTACAGGACTTGAAATACTCAGCTGTTGTTAACAAGACAACTATTGAAACATGGTGGATTATTATGAAGTTCTGGGAGTGCAAAAGCATGCCTCAGCAGAAGATATTAAAAAAGCGTAAGTATGACTGGTGTGTATGCAAGATGTATTTTAAGGAAGAAGTGCAATGACCTTTTCTCACTTGATTGTCAATGCTAGGATGAATGGTAGTTATCTGAGATGGTATCTTCACTAACAGAGAAATATTCAATGTTCTGAAGAAATTAGGAAAAGAATTGTGAATAGTGCTGAAGTGTAAAGGTTTCAGTCACAGTTTTTTGGTAACTGTTAAATGCATTTCTGTACAACTGTGCCTTCAAAGTTGATAAAGAACATGCAGTGACAGCCCCTTCTCTGGCTGAATCGCATTAATTAGACTTCCCCTTCATTTGCAGAGGTGTTTTCTCAAACTTGCTAACAAGTATTTGGCATGCTACTTTTTTGGACAGTAGCACTTTCTTAACATGAGATCTGATTTCTGTGCTCAGAATTTGATGGACTGAACATCTCTTTATACCTGTGTCGTCCCGTCCCCTTTCCCCCCACCCCTGCTTAAGTTATGAGTATCCAAAAGAACTAATTTTGGTTCTTAATTTAGAGTTAGTGTTTTTATGTGCTGTTTTAAAATGCATACTTGTAACGTTTTCAAAAGGTACCATTTATATTGCAAGAAGCAATTGGGAGGAAACATTTCTGTAGTACAAATTTCTAGTATACCAAATCTATTTGTCAGTAAATTGCAGTCTCAATTAATATAGAAACACCATGTTTCTCTTGTTTTTTCCCCATGGCATCTGACCTTAATTAATCAAATTGCACTAGTGTGTGGAAGTTTGATTTACACCTTTTTTCTGCCTTGTTCTTTTGCAAATTCCTGTGCATGCCACTTCATCAACTCAAATGTTTGAGCTGTGGTCTGATATGACTGTATAAAACACTCCAAATCAACCATCATAGGCATTGTGTGCAGGTGTAGCACAGTAGAAGCCTGTGATGTTTGAATGCTGACACAGTCTGGTATCAGGATACGCTTGGAGCTTTGCTGTCTTTGTACCAGAATAATACTCTTGATGCTTTCTGTGGTTGATTGTAGTATGTAATAATTGTGGAAGTCCAAGGAGAAATCCGTAGCAGAAGTCTTACGGAATATTTCACTTAGACCTATCACATGTTGATCATCAGAAACACCCAGGAATAATCTCACTAGAGATCCCCAAATCCACTTTTTTGTTAAAGGAAGTCTGAGTAAATGGTTCTTTGTGTACCTGCAGAATCTGTTGATGCTGCTTTAGATGCAGGATACAAAGCACTGAGGAATGTCTAAATGTTTAAATCCCTTACAATTTATTTGAAACATTTTGTGTTAATCTGTATAGCATATTCCTACATTTCAGAGTAAAATATGTTTTGTTTTCCTTCCATTTAGGTACCGTAAATTGGCATTAAAATGGCACCCTGATAAAAATCCAGACAACAAAGAAGAGGCAGAACGGCAATTTAAACAAGTAGCTGAGGCCTATGAAGTTTTGTCAGATGGTAGGTATTTTATCAAAGAGCTCTTGAACTGCAGGGCTCTAGTCTGAATATTACACTGAAAATGCTTTGTGATGCTTTAAAGGGATATTGTAACTTTAGTTTACTATCCAACTTAATTATTTAATTCTCAAAAGAAAGGAGAGAAAAAGAAGTTTGCAGGTAAGACAGAATAAGCAGAATTTTTGAAACAAGAGACTGAGAATCTCTAAGTAACCAAACCATTTTTCTTCTAGAAACTGAAATCCTCTGTTTGCTAGGCCTTCTTGAGAAGTTCCTGAAGAGGTATCTTTGAATACCAAGATCATAGGAAGTAAAGCCAATATTACAATCACTGTAGGGGGATTACTGTTCTTATCCAATAAAAATCATCCTAGACAAACTGTGAATTGTCTCCTGCTGGGCCTGTTTCTTATAGATCTTGTAACTGCAAACTAGTCCTGACAAAGCCCAAGCAGACTGTAAACCTAGTTAAAAATTTGATTTGTGTTTGGATGAATTCTGTAAAGTCAGTCAGCTGTGATGGTGAGAAGAGTGTTTACTTTGAGTTAATCTGAAGCAGTTGCTTAGCCTTTCCCAGGTGGTGCAGGAATTCACCAGTATCTGTTTGTTTGAAAAGTAACCTTAACTTTTGCTAGTGTTCTGGCAAAAGCACAGTGAATCATAACAAAGTGATTTACTTTGGTTATTTTCCCCTGTAATTGACTGCAGCTGTCTATATGCTATTTCTGAAGTGTCCTTGATTTCACCTGAGACCAGTGAGCATGGGAAAGCTATATTTAAAGTCTGGCAGCATCTATATTGCCTCTCAGAATTTAGCCTGGTTTCTCAAACTGCAGTCATGTTCATCCTGTTTTTTTGGTTGGTTTTTAACTTAACTGACACGAGAGAAACAGAATTTATGGGCAGTTCATTGTATGCAGGTTTTCTAGAGTAATTTAAACTTCTTAAGCAAATTTTGTGAGTGAGATAAAAATAGGATACTGGTCTGGTGGTTATACAGATCTTTAAGTTCTTTGGAAACAATACACTGCTAGAATTTTGGAACGTCTTCTAAAATTGCTGCATGTTTTTGGATCTGGTCCAAATCTTAAGTTACTAGCGTCTTAACAATCATTTGTGCAGTAGGGTATCTAAATCCTGAGGCCTGTGGTTAAGAGGCAATCAACTGTTGTGCAGACTTGGTGAAATTTTCTGACACCATTACACACTTGAATGAAGACAGATTTTTGGCAGAATAGTTGTATGAGGATTTATATAAGCTAAGAATACTAAAACTGGGTGATTGTAGAACACACTTCCCTTATGGTTTCAAAAACGTTACAGTTTTCAAGGTGAAGTTTGGGCTTTGTGAGCCCTTCGGTCTTCCTTTGTGTTTCCTGCTCCTACTTAGAGCTTGTCTACATTATTGCTTTAGTCTTTTTACATCAGTGGGGAGGTTAACCTCCATTCTTTAGAAATTGCTTTCAAGAATGGCAATATGAGTAGTGTCCTGAGCTTTGCTGAGGGAGTGTGTGTGGAGGAACTTACTGCAAATTTCCACTACTTGTAGATGATGACCAGTATGTAAAATTTGAATTCCCGTTGAAGTATTTTACCTTTCAGCAGCTATTTCAGTTAACTACACGTTCTTTCAGTAATGCTATTTAAATTTCAAAAACATTGTTTACCGAAGAGATTTCAGTGGGAATAGCATGGTAATATTAAGATTCTCAAATCAGATACCCTGACTGGATTTAAGCTGATGCTTCACCACCAGTGTGAGCAACATAAGCCTACTATCTACATCTTTAAGCAGTTCAGATTCCCTTTCAGTACCAACAATGCATGTTCTTTCTGAACCTAAATTACTTCTCAATCCTTAACAAAAATGTACCTGTTTACTGACATAATGTACAACTTCTCTTTGTAGCTAAAAAGCGGGACATCTATGACAGATACGGAAAAGAAGGCTTAATAAATGGAGGTGGAGGTATGTTGACTAGTAGTGGTTCTTTGGTTTCTCTGTTCTGGTAGAAAGCCATTTTATGCATCTTTCTTTTAAAGATAAGAATCTGGAAGTATGTATATTAAGGCCTAAAATGTAACATTTTGGAGATTCCAGTTACAGTTGTTTTGTTCAGTTTTTCTAGCTATTGTAAAAGATGCTCTTACTGATATCTGGAATCTAGAAAGTATTATGTGTACTGAGCTTGACTGATACCTGAAAAGGAGAGAGGGATTTTAGAAATTTATTGTATTTTCAAATTATGCAAATACCATAAAGCTTGAATTTCTTGTTTGTAAGAGTGTGTGAGTGTAATTGAAATTTAACATCTTTTTTGCAGGTGGAAATCATCACGATAATCCGTTTGAATTTGGATTTACATTCCGTAACCCAGAAGATGTCTTCAGGGAGTTTTTTGGTGGAAGGGACCCCTTTTCATTTGACATCTTTGGTAAGTAATCTACTGGTTTTAACTGTGTGTATCTAAAGTGTTTCTAAAACTTTACTGTTAAGAAACATACATAGCAAGTGCAGCTTTATTACAAATGGCTCTGAAAAGTGGAGCCAAACACTTGGTGTTTTATTTAAAATGTTTCAATTTTCACCTTTTCTTCATTGATTTAATAGTGCAGAACAGATGTGACTTGCCACTTAATGCTTTGTCAAAAGGTCTGATTTAAAACCCCATAAAATCATAGCTGCTGTGTATCTGTAAGTTGGAAGGAACTAACATTCAACAGAAAAAGTATACACTAGAATTCCCTCTTGGGAATTTGACTAGTCAAACTTATTCTGTTTTGATCTGTAAATATTTAATGTAGCTTTGAGAGCTTCTGAACTGCACAATTTAACTCTAATTTTTAAAACCTAACTTGCTCTGTGAACTTCTATCATAGCAGGAATGATTTTCTTGTATTAAAATGACACAGCTCCATAATATGGACACTTTCTCGAATTCATGGCACATGTTTACTTGGAGGATTGAGCCTCTAAAGGCTCAGGTAACTTGAATAGTTCGTGAAATCTAGATGTGTCATTTAGTTAAAGGAGGCAATACGTGAAAAAGTAATGTGAAAGTTGTCAAAGTAATCTTTTTACCTTAGTGCTGATGGTCTTTTGCCTTGTGACGTTGCTTGCCCTGGTGTATTGAAGGTCTTTTCCGTGATGCTGGAGTTCTTTCTCAATTCCCTTGTATATGTTCTGCTGCCTAAAATGCTGACATATAAAGTGGAGCAGGTCCTGTGTTTTGGGTTTTTTTTTGTTTTTTTTTAAAAGTAAAAAGCCCCATATGGAAAACTTGGAGAAGTGTACTTGAAAAACAAAGCCTCCTATTTAGTATCTTAATATGGATTAATCTATAAAAATGTATGTAGATGTTTTAAGTGTGGGGTTTTTCTTCTTTTCTGCAAGCATTAAGAAGCTAATTCAGCTCAGATTTTAATTCTCTCTCTAGTTTGCTATTCAGGAATCATCAGTTTTTGTATGACTCTAATGAAGAATTAGGAAATAAGTCAGAGGGCTAAAGGTTGAATTCAGCAGAGCGTTGATGAATTAAATGAGTAGCTAGAAGCAGAATCTGGTAACTTGAGGATAAACGGCAGAATTTGAGCAATTGGATCCAGTGAGAAAGCAGCAAAAGTAGTAAAAGGCAGATTGGAGGAAGCATGTAGCAAAACACTGATGAGTGAAATGGGGGATGAACTGTGAAGCTGCAACTTCCTCACTTCCCGCAGTGTAAGGAATACTAGTCAAGGATTTGATGAGATGAGTGATCTCTGCATTGATTAGGCCACATCTGGATGACTGTGTCCAATTCTGGGCTCCATAGTACAAGAACAGAGCTAGTGGATAGAGTCCAATGAAGGACCACCAAGATGAATAAAGGACTGGAGCTTGTCTCACTTGAGTAAAAGGCTGAGAGAATTGCAGGAATTGCTCAGTGTAGAAAAAGCTCAGGGTGAGGGTCTCATCAATGTAAATCTGAAGGGAGGGTGTAAAGAAGATTGAGGTAGGTTGTAGTCCCTTGTGCCCAGTGGCAGGACTAGAGCCAGTGGGCATGCACAAAAGCACAAGAGGTTCTGTTTGAATTTAACCCTTGTCAGCTGTGAGGGTGACTGAGCATTGGAGCAGGTTGTCAGGAAAGGTGGTGGAAATCTCCATGTTTGGAGATACACAGAAGCCACCTGACTGTGGTCCTGGGCACTCTGTTCTAGATAGCCTTGCTTGACCAGGGGGTTGTACCATATGACCTCCAGAGGTCCCTGCCAACCTCAACTGTATTATAAAAATGGTAAAAAAAGTTAGAAAATCTGACTAAGATGTTGAGTAGAAAGCTAGTGCAGAGCTTGGGAGAGTGTTTTAAGCTGTTTTGTTTGTTTTTAAATCCAAGATGTTGTAAATAAAACAGTTGCTTCTCAGATAGCTTTATGGTAAATTGTATAGGTAAAACAGTTCTAGCTACTGTGAGACTGTGTGTGATTTTGATTGTATTTAATTCCTCAGCACTAGCAAAAGCCCCTAAAATGTTCATGGCTAACCTTAAAGCAATGAAGTTAAGTTCTGTATATGTCATGGTCTTAGAAAGAACTTGAGGACACCTTTTGGCTTCCTTAGAAGGCTGGCTGCATGATGTATCTAGCTTCTCTGATGGAGGTACCACTACTGCCTGGGAGCTTCGTTAGCCTTTCTTGTAGAGGAATAGTGATACATCTTACCCTGTGGAAACAGCAGACTTAGCGTGTTAAGTCTGCATTGGTGACATTGAAGCATGCTTCCAAAAAAAAACATTCTCCCCCTGCTTAACACACACACTTAGTTATTCTGGAGTAGGTTATCTGCTTCATGTATTGATCACTTTCATTATCAACTTCAAAATATGAGTAATGTGGCACAGGCTCTACTTCTTGTGGAGTAAGAGGTTCAGGCACTGTCAGCAGTGTTCTGTGTAGTCCAGCCAATGAAAACTAATTGTTTGAAACCTGCCTTCACCATTACAGTGTCAGTGATAAAGTCCTAAAACCTGTTTTGAGCATTGGATTCTGAGTAAGAGTTCTTTTAGTTTTTCTTGTGAGAAGTTTTCAAAGTGAGCACTTTTTTATTTTTTAATTTATGTTGTTGGCTTTAAGATGCTAAAGACATCATTGACAGCATTGTCAAGTGAGAATGGGTAATGATGGAGCTCCATGTGTAGCTTATTAAACACATAGTTTGTGCTGCTGAAAGGGAGAAGGCCTTGCTCCAGAATCTCATGTCTGTCTTAAAATTTTAGTCTTTGACTGGTGTCCCAATTAGATACACCAAGCAGATGCTTGATAGCATGTTGACCAAAGAAAAAGTTTGTCTCATGCATCTCAAGCCAGTTCAGGTTGTTAGTCCTCAAGAAAATCATTTGATTTGGTTTTCTCGGATGATTGGCTGTTTAAATTGGGCAGAGGGCAAATGTTGAACATAGCGTATTGAGGGCACATCATGCAGTGTTGTTGCAAGATTCCTCTGTTTTCAAGGGATGCATGAACAGTTGGGCATTAATTTCATATGTTCAGTGCTGGTTAGAGTTGGACTTGCAGTGCTATAGCATCTTTGTTATTATGGTATTGATGGCGTTCAAAAGCAATGTTTTAAGTCTCTTTTTTCAAGAATGTTACAATTCCCAGGATCTCTGCTATGTATCGTTAGAAAGACTTTCAAATGCTTCTGCTGGTAAACTTTCTTAAATAAGTGGGGTGAACATCTGTTTGACATCTTACCTGTGGAAGTGAGCAATTGTAAAAGACCAAGTTGTAACACTCCAGGCGGGTGAATCAGCAGCACTTGCAACTGCATCTTAGTGTCTCTTCTTAGTAAGTGACATCAACAGTATGCTTATTTTCTAGTTAAGGAAGAAAGTAGTTCCTTGGAAAAGTGCTTATAGGTTTCTGTTGCCTTTCTGGTTCTGATGATGTGGGGCTTTTTTTGTGCCTGGCTACACTTCAGAGCTGTTGCATGAGGTTCTGTGTGTATTTACTGCAAATATGCATCTTTGATTGTTTTTTTTCAAATGGGAGACAGGCTAGAACTCAGGGAGAAGGTGTTTCTGTTTTACTGTATGTGTCGTACAGATACAGCCCTTTGCATAAACATGTTCTTC
Source organism: Urocolius indicus (assembly GCA_013401255.1). Classification (NCBI taxonomy): domain Eukaryota; kingdom Metazoa; phylum Chordata; class Aves; order Coliiformes; family Coliidae; genus Urocolius; species Urocolius indicus. The sequence continues at coordinate 85,444 of WBNH01005792.1, forward strand.
AGACCTGTGTTTCAGACTGTCTTCTGGCATGATCTGTAAAGTCACATACAATATACTTTTGGTACAAAGAAGGCAGACAGCCTTTCTGAAACACCGCAGACTGTAATTTTCAATGCTGCTGGGTTTGGGTGCCTCCAACTTTTCCACATTATTCTGTTCAGTGCATTGCAGCTACGGTGTCATCATCCTGCATCTGCAATAAGGGCATTCAGCTCATGCTTTGGCATGTTTTGGCAGGGACAGTAGTGTGGCTCTGATTGCCAAGAGTAAAGGAAAGAAAGTTCACTGGTTGGGGAAGTAGTCCAGTGAGTGGTGACTGAGCAGCGATCCCGTTTTTACAGGGTAGTGTTCTTTTGCGTACTGTTGCTGTAAGAATATCAACATCTCTGGCTGCGTGTGAGAAAAATTGTGCGTTGTCAACAAATGATTTCAACACTTGTGATTTTTCTAGTGGAGAATGATGGCATTGGACATTAGGGTAGCATTGGTCTGTGGCTGAAAGCATCTGTGCTGCTTTGGACCCTTAGGCACTTCTTTCTGCTGTCTTCCTTGTAACCAGCACAGTTGCTTTAACGGTCACACCGTGAACTCACGTGGCTGAATTTCCTTTCATCTGTNGTTTAACGGTCACACTGTGAACTCTAGCTAAGAACTGATGTGGCTGAATTTCCTTTCATCTGTAGATGTTCTTTTGAACTGATCTGTTCCTGATTGGGTTCCCCAAGCAGATGCCAGGGTACAAGTGTATAGTACAGACATAGGAAATGGGACACTTCTAGGTTATTGTGATTTCAGCTAATGCCTTTGATTAATTTCATGAAGTTGAACTCAATTGTGGACTGCTTCAAATCTAGATATTCTGGTTTTAGCTCCCCTCCTTCTTTTCCCCTATTGTATTCTGCTTTCCTGCCAATTTTCTTTCAGTTTTGCCAGTACTGAGTCAGATTAGCTCATGGATGCAACAGAAAGCTAACAGTACAAACACTCTTTTATTTTGGATCAATGAATTAATACAACTTCTCATTTGATTCCATGATCACACGCTGGAGAATGATCTCCTCTTTTAAGTAGTGTTCCGCAATTGGCTTATACTGCTGAAAGGAAGAAAAGCTTATTTATTGTTACAGATGAGCTCTCCTGAGAGTGGGGGTGGGGAGCATGACCTACCTTATTTTGAGGTGCAGCAAGATAATTCTCATAGGTGTTGTCATTTGGCTTGTTTAGAGGTGAGGTTCTTTTCCTGTGACTCCAGAAATGCAAGGTAGAAGTCCATGGTTCGTGGTGAGGTAGCATTTTACCCAGAGGAACAGGATATTTGCTGCATTTGAATTAGCAAAGAGTTTTTTATAAATAAAGTAAATTATTTTGAAAACATTGCATCTAATGTAATATCTTTCAGGTGGGTTTGTTAGTGTAGTATTTTGAGTTGTTGGGGGTTTTGTCTTCCAACCTTCAGATGAACTTTTGGCTTCTGTAACTGCAGTCTTCCTACCTAGTAACAGCAAGAGTCCCAAGTCCTTCAATTTGTTCCATTCTTCAGTAACAGGCTACCATGAGTGTTTTTTGCTTAAGCATTAGCTTTATCACTGAAAACCTTCATGTTATTGCCTGTCTTCTTTGAAGTTTCTCATCTTTTATTCTCTCCTGATCTTTGTTGTTTTCCCAGCACCACAAGTTGGAAGTGTGCACTCAGTGTTTTTATTTTAGCTAAACCTGATACTCCCATAAGCTTCTAAAACCCAGATTAGAATAAAATGTAATTTTATCTCTAAACAATATTTAGTAATACTCTGAGGTGACATTAGTCTAACATTTCAGTTTTCTGAAGCTTTTAACTTGTGTATGATTGATATAGTATTTTCCCTTTTTAGAAAGGTCTTCACTTGTGGGCAGTTTATTTACTGCTAAGTTTTGTTTCTCTGATATGCTTCTAACATTCAGTAATATTAGAAGAATAAAATAAAATGCCTGTCATATGAGGAGTCATACTCCCCCCTTCCCCAACCCACGCCCTGGTATTGTTATATTCACTGCATTTGAGCTCCGGAAAAAGTTATCTACGTGAAAAGGTTATAGTGCATGGAAAGGTTCTGCTAAATCACAAGTAGAGACCTACTAGGCTGAAATGTTGTTATTTTGCTGAGTGGTACTATTACTCACCCTGATTTAGGGACTAAAAGCATAAACAGAGGGTGAGTACTTGTGAGGTTGCTATATTAATGTGTGTATTTGGTGGTGGATACAACGAATGATATTGTAGAACCCTCCTGCTGCCTTCTCTCCTTTTGGCATTTATTTTTTTTCTGCATGCTGTACCTGGATACCTGTCAGGATAGTAAGAAATATTCCTTCAGGAAACTCCTACCCATTTTTCTGTCTGCATAATCCATCTTGCTGAGCATCCTGCAGGCCACTGCAGAAGAGTGGTTCCAGTATCTTATTTACTGGAGAGAATTACTGGAAGAGCACTGGAGAATTATTAGCAGGGCTGCTAACAGAAATTACCCCAGGCTAGAACGCTTGCTAATAGGGAGCACTAGACACTTTCTTTGGAGTGTAGGGGTGCCAAAGACTGATAAGGCTTAGTCTAAGTCTAGGTTTAAGTTTTTGTGTGACCAGAAGTAGACAATAATCCGTTTAGAAACTGGATTGCTAGCAGGGGTCTCTGGGAGGTTCTGTGATTCTCCCTTAAAAACCCTGGCACTTCCGCTGATGATGTGCTGAGGAGGAGAAATTCACTTGCAGAATACCCCGATAAACTCTCTGGGATTAAAAGCTCAAAGCTTACATGGTAGGTTGTTTTGTTTTTATTTGAACTCCGGGTAACAAGAAAAATTAGAGTATAAATAGAAAGCTTAACAGTGGGAGTAATATAATATAGATCATTTGTACACGTGAGTGAATGACCTTCATAACTAACTTCTGAGTCACTCTTGCAAGAATAATTAGACTACAAAACAATTAAACTGCAGTGGCTTTACTTGCTAGCTGAGACTAGCAAGTCACCAAAAAGTGTCTTTTTTAAAAGGTGTAGTGCTTTGGAAATAGTAATTTTGGTGGTAAATTCCTGTATTTCCATGGCCAAGCATTGGTGTTAATTTCTGTTACTTTAAAGGTTAATAACAGGTCATCTTTTTATTGAAGAAAATTTGTCCTCCATGCAATAATAAAGCAAGCACAACACAAACTCGCCTGAGGTGGAAAAAACCAGTCTTGTCACTTGTCTAGTTGTATGTAAGATCAAAGTTTGATCCTGCTTTGTTTTATTCCATAACTGTGGAAGCCAGGGGAAGGAGAGGGTCATTTTCGTTTTGTTGGTTTTGGCATTTTACATAATTCATGTGCCGATGGGAGTGTATGTATGAACCTCAGTGGCTGCTGTTGTTCAGCATAAATACATTGTGGTGTTTCGCTTCTGTTAAGTAGTTGCACATAAACCAGATGATAACTATTACTTTTTAATTATCATATTGATTGCTTGTTACTGTCACTGTTACATTAACTTGATGATTTATCAGCTATCAGCTTGAACTTTTATGAGGGTACCAGAGGTGAAATAAGTAGTGTTTCTGACCTTCCCTTTGTCTATTTTTCATGCATTTAGAAGGATTGTTCCTTGTTTTCATACTTGTATTGCTGATACCACCAGTTTCTGTATTATTCAGTAAGAGCTTATTCTTAGCAGTGGATCAGAGTGTTGTCAATATTGAGTCTCCACTTGTAAAACTTGGTAAAATAGTTGGTACTTTGCAACATTTTTTCAGGAAGAGTTGTGGTTGATGGAGAGAATAGTTGAAGTTCCTAAACTTTTCTGATTTTTAATGCAAGTATTAGATTTAATGAGTGACTGTTACATGGTTGCACTTCTATATGTTGCTCTTTAAGAGCACTGGTAAAAAGCAGTTTTTAGATACTTCATCACATTTTCCTATAAAAGTTATTACTGGAATTAAGGTTTGATTTTATAGGTGTTTGGTTTGTTCAGAAATATATGAAACTATATAGTGTGTCCTCCCCACCCCACCCCCCCACCTCATTATTTTATTTTATTTTTTTTATTAAAGTCACCATAGCTGTTCTGAATGACATGGCAGTTGTAGTTGAATTTGAAATAGCATTTTTTCTGTCACCCGCTTGCTCCGTTTCACCCTCTTCCTCTTGCTTGGTAGGGGCAGAATGCCTCTTTGGGATGCTTTGTGTAAACCTCCAATGTGCATCAGAATAGATGTTTGAAGTACCTGATGTGGCAAGTGCTAAAATAAACACTTTGAACACTTTAAGATTATGAGTCATCAGTCCCTGGCTGCTGTTCATACATTACAATAATTGATATAACCTCTCTGGAAGTTACTTTTCAGGGACCTCCTCATGGTAATCCACAACAAATCTTGAATAGAAGTAAACTAGAAAGTTCAAGTACTTTTGTGCAGTTGTTAAAGATTTTTTTAAGTCCACATTCTAAGAGTTTAATTTGTCTGTAGTGCTACTTTTTGTTCTGCACCTCGGAAAACCTTAGTTTGACAAGAGGGAGTTCTGTGGAAGAGCTGAAGGATTTGCCTTATGGTGATGTGATGTGTAGAGATCATGATTATGCATCTGAAGAGTGTTAAATCTGTCACGGGCTAACTGACTGGATGTAGTAACCTTGAAATAAATACTTCCTTCATTTTTATCATACCTCCAGTGTATTGTGCTATATGAGCATGTGGTGGAAATAATACTGTTTCTGTAGCTCTTGCTACTTCTGTTATACCGAAAAATGTAAGAGTGTTTACATGAGGTTTACTGGTTTTTAATACTAAACAGCTAAAATAAAGAAATGGACTACTTTTCATAACTTACTTTTAGATCTAAAAGTGAGACAGACTTTAGTCCAGAAGGAGAATAGGAATTATCTTACTTTTAAAGGAAGACTCTTGACTGTAACAGAGATTCTTCATTTAAAAAAAATTTAAAATCCTAATAGTTAAATACAGAAACACTCAATAATACTGACTTCTGAAATGTTTTGTTTTGTTTTGTTTTGTAGAAGACCCCTTTGAGGATTTCTTCGGGGGCAGGCGAGGTCCAAGAGGAAGCAGAAGCAGAGGTGGTGGATCATTTTTCTCTGCCTTCGGTGGATTCCCTGCTTTTGGAAGTGGTTTTTCTTCATTTGACACAGGTAAATATTAAAACACTTAAAAAGGAATGGTTTGGTTCTCAAAGGATCTCAATATAAGCAGCAGATAAATAAATTTTTAACAGTTGCCTTCACTTGGGAAATTCTGAGGCAGTTTTTTATTTAAGCAAACTACTCTCTGTAAAGTCTGAATAAAGCTGCAGTATTTGATTATCTACTTGAAAGTTCATGAAAAGTGGCTTCTAAGAAGTAGAACTAGTTTCATAATAGCTTTAGATTTTAATGTTTTTGTTTTTTTCGATTTGCTTGGAGATGCTGGGGAGGTGATGGCTTTTATTTAAGGTCCTGAAAATACACTGAAATAACATGTACCCGACATCCATGGTACTGCTTAGTATCAGTTCTGGGATAGTCAATTTGAACACTGACATCTGTATCTGGGAGGTTGCCGAGAAGTTGCTGGTAGTCAGCATCTTTCGAGTGTTAAGATTTTGGATATTATTTGGCATGTTGGTGATACAGAACTTGTTCTATCTGCTGACTTGGGGCATCTCAAGATCTGCGTGAATGAATGTGATTTTTTTTTTTTTTTTTTTTTTTTTTTCCGTTGAAGTTAGTAGGTGTATCTTGAGGGGAAGGAATAATAGAATGGCAGAGTTCAGCAGACAGGCTTCAATGGCTTTTCTTCAGGGGAGGAGATGGCAAATGTTTTCTGGACGATGCTATGCTTTTGGAATTGGAACTATAGGTCCAGATGGGAGAAATCAATGGGACTGTAGCCATGTTTTTATCCTCACACTGGTGTTTAGCAACATCTAGTCACTGATGCTGTGTTTATGCAGCCAACTAAAGGTATCCTGACGGTAGAATGTAGTCTGAGTGGATGATAAATTTGAATCCCATGGTCATACAGAAGTACGTTTTTAGTTAAATGCCTCCTTTCCTGATAGGCTTTACTTCGTTTGGTTCACTGGGACATGGAGGCCTTACTTCGTTCTCCTCTACGTCATTTGGTGGCAGTGGGATTGGAAACTTCAAATCAGTATCAACTTCAACTAAAATAGTTAATGGCAGAAGAATTACTACTAAGAGGTAAGTGATACAAATATTTTTGTGTGAAACTATATATGGAGACATACATAGGTATAAATACATGCATATAAATATACTGTATCTATACCCACACATAAATATAGCAATACATGTATGTATATGGGTTGTGGGTTTTTGCTGTTGAGGTCATCGCATTATTTGGATTTCTCTGCTTAAAAAAAAAGTTTGAACTGTTATATTTGATTTTCTGACACCTCTTAGCATTGCTGAGTGTCTTAAAGCTGAGACATAGGAAAACGGGGAAGGTGATATTTTTGTCTAAACTCTTGATATCAGAGGAAGGTTCAGATGTGTAAGGCATACTTACAGAACTGCCCTGATGGAAAATAAGGTTGCAACTTGATTGCCATTTGAAAGGGACATGGAAGCAGAACTCTTCCAGACCTTCAGGACCTCCTGTGTAGTGGTCCATCTTTTATTACAGCCCTCGACTACAGCCAAGTCAGTTTGAGCTTCTGAAAGGGAATAATGGCTGCATTTGAGGAGCCCAAATGTGAGTTAGGTATAGAGTAACCTACATGGAATGTGACCATCAGTAAGTTATAAGAGTACTGAACAGGTAGTTAAATGTAATTTTAGAACTTAATAAAAATTGATGGAAAAGCAAAGGATAAACAAGTTTTTAATTGTTTGCTAGCTTATGTCCCATACTTAAAAGTACAAGGTAGTTTTGTGTCCTCTTGTACTGGAGAGATCCCGTCATCTTGAGCATTTAAATGCAGCCTTTGTCATCACGTGTGGGTGTGGTCATGGTTTTCTGTGAGTGTATTCCAGAAGAATCTGGAAGCTGCCTGCTTTTGAGGGAATTGTACCAGGTGAGAGACCAAAAAAGTGTTTATGCAAAAGAAGATAAGGCACTATATTGGTTTTAATATTGAAATATAGGCTAAATGAGGTATGCTGCTGTCATATCTTTTGTTATTGTATTTAGCAAGATGAGGGAGAAGCAAGAAATGTCATTAGCCAAATCTAGGAAGACACATTTACTATCTTCAAGAAGTCCTGTTTCTTTGTAGAATGTTTGCCCAGAAGGTAGCTAAGCGTAGAGAACATCCACATCCCAGCATAGCCAGTGAAAATCTATGGAGTAGTATTTTGCTTCAAGCATGAAGCCATTCCTTCTGGTTTAATATATGTGTATTTTCCTCAATAAGTCTAATCTCCAGAAAAAAAATTGTATTCCTTCTTGTGGCTTCCTCATTTGAATCGTGACAGGAGAGTTCCTAGGTAATTTTAATTTGTACCTCAATTTGAATATTTTAAACATTTTTTATCTCCCCGTTTCTGAAAGGTACAAACGATAAATCCAAACCCCCAGAGCTCTTTCATAATCACTCCTTCCAGTCTGGGATACGTTGCAATGTACATTCTGGTTATGAAATCGGTATATAGTATGTCTCCAAATTAATTGCTCTGATCAAATTAAAAGTTGGTTAAAGACTTATTTGCCTTCCATCACAGAAAATCATGAGTGGATCTGGAATATTATACATTTGACAAATGGGGAGGTACTGAATGCAACATCAGAATGGTGCAGTTGATCCGCAATGATATGTCAAAGGACATTTACTTCTAGATAATACTGTGAAGTATCAGTACAACTGTGACGGTGCATGAGGTGACAGCTGTGACTGAACTCTATAGACTGGAGGATTTAAACTTCCAGAAAGCAATTTTCCTGCTAATACTTAAGCAATAGCAGTGGGAGGGGATGCAGGTGGTTATTAGTTACAGCTTCTGCACTGTTAAATAGAAGAGCTTGCTAACTACAACTGCATTAAGCAGGCAGTGCCCGCTCCATTAGAATTCATTATCCGAAAACTTAGGGCTGGATTTATATTTTTCAGATTGCTTACAGTGCTTTAAAACAACTAACTGGAGGTGTTTTTTGTCCTACAGAATTGTTGAGAATGGACAAGAGAGAGTAGAAGTTGAAGAAGATGGCCAGTTAAGATCGCTAACAGTAAATGGTAAGGAGCAGCTGCTACGCTTGGATAACAAGTAATTCAACGCACGCATTTAACAGAAATTTTAAGCTATAACAGCCACCATTTGAGGATTGACAGGAACATTTTTTGAAGATTTCAAACGAACTCAACTTTCTGTATATCCGTACTTAAGTAGTATAAATAGCTCACCGAAGCTCGTATTTGTCATAGACTTTTGAGTTAATTGTTGGGACCAGATCAATTGGAACAATTTTTTTTTGTTTTGTCCTTAAAATTGTTGTAAATTTCTGTATGCACTTTTCTTTTTATTATATATGATCAAGGTGAACCATGATCCTTCAGTAGTGCTAGGGCGAGATGTACACTAACACTAGCATGAATCTTGCTTTTTCCAATTTGAAATGTGAGCCAATGAGTAGTTCAAGTCTGCTGTGAAGTTAACATTTCCAGGATAACCTTTTTTCATAATTTCAACTTTTTTTTTTTTTTTTTTTTTTAAATGTTTAATAGTGAACAATATTAATACATTTCTGGTAATGCATTTCTGGTTTAAATAAATTAAGGATGTTTTCTAGTTGTGCATGAATGCAGACAACTTAGTAAGTTTTGACAAATGTTTAAATGTGTAATGTAAGCAAAAGGTGAACAAAAGTGAAGCCAGTGAGCTGGGTCTTTTGTCATTTGCTAAAAACAAAAACAAAATGAATAAATGCTGATGTTTGTGGTGCATTCTTTCATGAATGGCATTTGTAACCTTCTTGTGTCTGTGTGTAATTTGGGCAACTTGGGCAAACAGTGCTTTTATTTTGTTTCTTTCTCCTACCACTTTTTTCTTCAGTCTTAAGGATGAGGGCCTTTTTTTCTTTGCAGATGTTTTCTTCAGTGTGACTGAAAACATGATATTTAATTTCTTTTCTAAACTTTTAATCGAAGCACCTGTTTTTAAGAAGCATTCAGAGGCTGAGTCTCTAACTCCATCTTTTGCCCTAGTACATAATTTTATTTTGTTTTGTCTAGACCTAAGCAATTGTTTAAAATTTAAAAAAAAAATAATTGGAGTTCTAAGTTGTGAGATTTCTTCAAAAAATAATCTGTAGTGAACATATAGAGGAAAAATGTAATAACTTTAAAAAGGCTTTCCAGACAGAAATATTTTTTTGCTTATTTTTGAGAACAGGCATAATTGCTTTAAAGATTTGCTCAAAATTATTGATGTTAAAATATCTCACCCTTAGTTATCAACCAAAAATGGAAAGATGGAATAATACCTTTGTTAAACAAATGGAGTGAAGCACAATGTTAATTTGTAGCTAAGACCAGATTTTCAAAGTTTAGTGAAAGACAACTGGATTTCTGTGTCATAGAGAAAGCATGTAAATAACTATCAGCAAATGTTAACACCTGTCAGGCTCTGGGTAATCTCATGCATAAATCATGGGTGGGCAGTTTTTATCTGTGCACCAGCTTTGAACATCTGGCCTTCATGACATTCTTTAGAGGGTGACTTAGTGTTAAAAAAAAATAAAGCATGGTGTTTTCAAATGATCACTTTATGCCTTCTTGCTGAACACCATCTGCTTTGTACTAACAAATGCGATGATTTACATTGGAAAGATTTACTCCTGTTTAACTTGCAGGAAAAACAATTCAACTTACTAACCCAAACCAACAGTCTTAAACTGTGAAAAGAGAATTTCTGTTTGCGGCAAAGTTAGTATATATGTCCCTCTACCATTAATGCTAAGTTTGTAGAACCAAATAAAACAAGAATAAATAAACATGTATTTTGGTTTTGGGACTACAGAAGTTATGTACCTTTTCAAGTTTTTTGTAAAGTTCTTGTTGCTTCAGTGTTGTGTTTTTGGTATAGAAGCACAAGCTCAGTTTAGAACTAAACAGTGTTTTCTTGTTAATACTGTTTTTTTCCTTCCCCATGTATGTTTCTTCATCCAGATAACTGACCAGTTTATTTCAAAATCTGGCTTTGTTGTGATGTCTTATTAAAAATGTTAATTTATATTTACAGGACACAGTGTGTGATCCTTTAAGTTATGTAAACTGTAAAAAGTGCTTCAAAATGGGTTAACCAAGTCAAATAAAATTAGGACAATCTGGAGTTGAGTTTGAATTCCTTCCTGTGGATACCCATAGCTTTTACACTGAGCTGCCAAGCTTCACCTATTTTAATCCCAGCTAGTCGTCTTAAACATATAAATTATTTAGCTTAAGTTAAGCACACAGTTCGGATAGCATAGCTGCTAGGGGCAAGTCTATACCCGTGTGCTTGCCTTAGGTTTCCTTACTCAGAGAAGTATGGTCCTACTTACAGCATTATACACCAACGATGCACTCCAGGGTTCTACAGTGAAACCTTTCAACTCGATAAATTTGCCGGAGGTTCAGTGTTCTGCAAAGTCTGTCTTCTGCCTACAGATCCCTGAAGCTGGATGTTGTCAGGGCTGGACAAAATGAAGCATGAAAGGGCAGTGCTGCACTTTCTTGGTAGAAAGAGAACGAGGCAAAATGCAGGAGCAGACAAGAAGAAATGAGTCAGCAGTAAAGATTCCAACGGTAGCAAGCAGACATCCGTACCCCAGCGTTCAGGGAACTGCTGCTTGGGCTGGATGGATACATGGTTGTGGTACAAACCTACAACTGGGCTGGCAGTTCCAGTAAGATTTGTCACCTCCTTATGACCTAAGTCCAGTAGTCTCCACATGTTTTAATATGTAGAGTACATTTGAGTTTTTAAAAATAACATTATATCCAAGTTTTTTAAAGGAACTTCTTGCACCCAAATAATACATGAGATGAATCCTCATTCTACATTTAGGGTTACTGTAGTGTAAATGCTTCCTATTATGCATTATATCTTCAGAATTTCTTACTTATGCTACTGAAAAGAGTTTCTTTTCTCTTGAAAACCCACTTATTAGGTTGTTCTGGGGAAAAAAAAAAAAAGTCATTCCTTACTAATACCATACATAATTAACATGGATGTACAAAACCTACTCACTAGAAGTAATGGATCATCAAAGACAGCAAATTTACTTAAACTTAGTTTCATATAAAGGACCACAAAATATTTAGAAAAGATTCTTAATTCTAGCAACTGCTAGGCATCAAATGTGCAGTGGCATGAGGTAGCTTTCAAGCAGGTGCTGTTAGATTAAAAGTACCTCTTCTTCATACAGCAGAGATTAACTTTGAATGTTTAGGGACACTCTCCATTTTAAATTGAGCTTCCTCCAGTGGTTTGGAAAAGCTATGATGGAGATTTTGAACCTGCTAAGTCACTTGCTCTTTCTTGCTCTGCTTCAAAGTTCATTGGTGAACAGCAATAACTTTGTAATGCGTTTTCTTGGTGCAGCCTCTTTTTGGTTTCCTGTGCATGGCAATGGTTTCTATGCAGTACACTGTAACACGTGTCTCTTGAGATTGCATGGCACCTCACCCTGTCACTTGGCTTTACTGAAGAAGTTTGGGATTTTGCCTTAGAATGCTTCATATTTTAAAATTACTGCAACTATTGCAGTTCTTGGTTCTTAAAATGCCTTCTCTGTTGAGAGTCACAGACATTGTTTGGTGGTATTAGCCACAAAGCTGTATCAGCTTGTGATTAATGGATGGGCTGAGTCTCAAAATGTTGAAAACAAAGCTTGTAAGAGACTTTAAAAGAAAGGGTCTAAACAAGCCCAGGGTTTTATATCTCCGTGTTTGTGTTTGACTGTCCTGTTTGCTGCTTCCTTCAGTGTATTGGCATCAGGTGCAAGGGGAGGTTTGTGTTTTGCATTTAGCTGTGTCTCTGACCATCTTTGCCATGGTCCAGTGATAAAGTTAGATTCTGTCTTTTGTTTTTGGAGGCGTGAGTTCTGTTCCTGAATATGCTTCTATTCTGTTAGAGAAGGGAGCTTGGTTTCTACTTTGCCTTGGTTTAATTTGTGATTGTGACAGGATCGTGCTTACTGCTGAAGATGGGTACATTGTAAAACCAATGCTGCAGCTGAACTGGGCTTGTGGTCTGAGAACTTTTCAGAAGTGTTCAGTGGTAGTACAGTGCTTTAACTTACTGTTGGAATACTTGTTAACCTTGTTGTGGAAGCATTTCCAGTGTCTCGTGATTTTTGAGTGTATTGGTACTTGGGCTTGTTTTAAAGTCATGGTGTTCTTGCTTGTCATGCAGACATCAGTAATCTGTTTCCTTATGTTAAAAAAGTACGTTTGCCTTGTCTGCTGCCTCTGATCTTGTTTACTTTGAGACTGAACTGTGAGACCACAGACTTCCTTTAAGTAGTATTCAACCCAGACAGTTTGGGTTTTCTTGTTATTGCTTATTTTCAAGTGGTTGTCTCAAGTAAAAAGCTTTTTGTCTTCCACCCAAAAGGCCGTTGTGTTGCAATAGTGTTGGAATGAAGCGATTTTCGTTGTTAGTGTTAAGCACTATACCTTTTGAATTTGTACTGCTTTGGTTTTGGAATAAATGCCTCAACTAGAGTTGGTGGTCAAATGAAGTGCACTAGTGAAAAGTCAGAGCGGAAGATGGTGGGTTCATACTCTGCTACATAGGTCATGCATTCACAAAACAGCCTCACTTTTGAAATGCTGCTGTCAGATGGAAAAAGAAAACAAAGTTCTGTGACCATCTGAGTTGTAACCCTGAAGCTGTGCTGGCTGACTGCTGAGGCAAACTCACTGAAACTTCTCTGAGAACTCTCTTCTGGCAGACTTGGCGCTGGGTTAGGCGTTATCTTCCTTAAAACAGCTGGTAGAAATTTAATTGAAAACCCACGTGAGTACCAGATCCCCTGTCATGCTTTCTGTGTCTGAAATACACACAGTGGTTTGGATGTGATAGTGCCCAAATGCGAGAGGCATGGAGTCCTGGTGTGAGGTAGATTGTGCTGGTGGCCTCAGTGCTAATTATCTTCCAAATAAAGGGAACTGAAGGCTTCTGCCTGGGAAGATGTCAGCTTCGAAATGTAATGGTGGGGATTAAAGCGTATTTAATTCAGAAGATAAGTAAAAAGGTTTATTAAAAGGAGGCTATTAAGTAGAATTGTGTCTTTATTTCTCTGGCTTTTTCAATACTGCTAGTCTTTCCAGCATAGTGGGTTCATTTTAAAATCACTAAAAATTGATCATTTTTCAGCTTAACCTGAAATTGGCAATCAAGAAAATAGATTTTGAGAGGCTTACGGTAATAACTCTTAAAAACTTTGCTTTGCCCTGTAACTTATCCTTCGTACTGAATCACAAATGAGCGCTATTTCAGCTATGCTTTTCAATGCAGACAACAATAAATATTAAAAAAAATACCCCTGCAACTGCTAGTTTACCAGCAAAGTCAAATCCTTTCATACACCTGAATGTTAATTCTGAGAGAGATTAAATATCAAAACACCTAGTTTGTACAGACTACAGTAAGGATGATAGTCTTTTATGTGGTACAGTACATTGAGAAGGCTTCGATTCCTTCTCTTATTGACTGGTAAATATCAAACCTGAAATCCCCTGTGGTGTTTTGTGTATTTATTTGAATGAGTTACTAGTACGGGAGAGGAATCCAGCCTGAGTGACTGGTCATAGAGTTCAGGTTGTGCAACACGTGTTCCTGATGGCCAGAAGATAGAATGATTTTGGCTGTGTCACTGTCAGTTGCCTGAAGCTGCTACCAAAACAGCTAAAGATGCAAAGCAGCAGCTCTGCAATAGGATTCTTCCATCTCAGGTGCAGTCACAAAGTTGATTGAAATGCAATGAGGGAGGGGAGTTTGCCTAGAAAAAAAGTTAAAATCCAAAGTCTCTGGAGGCTTTGCCACATCTGGTAGAGAAACAGGTCAGGTCCAGCAGCCTTTCAGTTTCTGCAGAAATACATGCTGTGTCTGTGGTAATCTTGCAGCTGATACATAGGGGAAGATTGTCACGCATTTGTGTAACTGTCGACATAGCCACCTCTGGCAAACTTCCTTCCTTGCACATAGTTGGAGGCTGCCTTTCACTCTGAGTGGCTCAAAACCCAGTGCAGAAACCATGGCTGAATTTGGCATCTTTTTGTGGTCCCGGTCTCATTCAACATCAGAGTGTTGCATCTCGCTTATCCAAAAGGACACAGTCTAGTTTCAGTCTCCATCATTCTTCTTCCAAAGGGGACTAGGTGATGGGTGTTGTAAAATTGTTTTGGACTTCTCTGTGAAAGTAGTTCTGGAGATAAATGGAAAAAAAAACCTCACATGGCCATGGCTCCAGTCTCTCTTAGCCAGAGTTGGAGGGCTAAGCCTTTGGTCTTCAGAGGACTTTGGCCACACTTTCTGTAGTAATGCTGCCTCCCATCAGAAGGCACTTTGGTACTTCGATTTATTTGGGCGTGCCCTGTGAAGTAGTCACTTGGACACCTCCTGGAATTAGTCTACTGATCTTGATGCATACATTTCTTACTACTGAGTGCTTATGGGAAATACAGTCATGCCCTTATTGCCAAGTGTGTTGCACATCAATAACCAAAGGGTGTTATTCAGCTCTTCCATACAAACTGGGAGCTGGATGTTCAGGAGAGCAGTAGAGAGGTGGAAGTTCATTTCAGGCTGTTTTAGAGGGGTATGGTATTGCTTGCAAGCATGAGTAATGTTCATGAACCAGCTGCTGTCAGTCTTTGAGCCTCATGAATGAGTGCAAAGAGCTGAAACGCATGGGGAGATTCACCTTCTGAGACAGGACAACCACAAAAGTGTTTCTTTCATTAAATAACCTCTAGCACTACTTCTGTCTTTTCTGGGCTTGGATATTCTAGTTCCAAGAAGAAAGACAAACTTAACATCCTTGAAAGACATGATACTGCATCCCAATGGGACTTGCAGGGCATGAAGCCTATAAGGAAGAAGCAGTAAACCGACACAGATTGTTTCTGTGCTGTTGACATGAATTTCAAGGACCTTTTTCCTCACTTGGCCTTTGTGTTTCTTATGAGGAAAAGCTCATGATTCACCCTGCCTGTTCTCTGCTGGCCCAAGCTCTGTGCTGCTGTCGATGGTGTGCCAAATTCCAGTTTGATTCTAAAAAAATGTGTACGCCACTAGGACAAAACTGTGCATATTAAAGGTCGCCTTGTTTGGAAAGAAGGGCATAAACATTTGTGTAAGGCTAGACAAATTCAAATGAGAAGATAAACATACATTTTTAACATGCGAGTGATTAACTGTTGGAAGGACCTGCCAAGAGAAGTAGTTTTTCTGGCTTTCAGTGTTTTAAAAGAAAGCTTTCTGAAAAACACATTTTAGTGAGAAGTGAGTGTTTGGGCTCTACAGAGAAACAGCGGAAACCCAGGAGCCTGGCACACAGATGGATGTGCAACATGGGGTACAGGTTTCCTTCAGGCCCTCCTTCATTATCTGTATGGTAGCTTCCTCCCTTCCTCTCCTGGTGTGTTAACAATGCACATGACATACGCTCTTGCCATCTTGTTGAGACTGGGGGATGCCTTTGTGAAGAAGGGATTTGTGAGATGGTTGGGTCTGCGTGCAGGGGCTGCTTTGCCTGTTGGGAGGTGCTGGTGAAGCAGAGAGCTGAGCAGTGAGAACATGTGCATCTCTGGCTCTGGTATTAGTGCCTGATGACTGTTGCCCTTAAGCATCCATTGGGATGTGTAAGTGCTGAGAGTGGACTTCATATGAGAGAAGACATTCTGGATCCGTTGAGGTAAGTAGTTGCTTTACTGTAGTGGACAAATGGGGTGTTTAGTGATGAGGAGGAAGGAGGGTGAGGGTTGTGATGACTGTCTGGGAATTGGCATTACAGTGAACCCTTTTACACCTCCTGTCCTCTCACCAACAACAGACTGCAAAGCTTGAGAGCGCCTTATTTCAGCTCCTGAGATGAAGATGAGGGGTCTCTTCTTAAGGACTGCAACGTTATGACAAAGATTCATTTGGCAGAATGAACTGTTCATTTTCCTGAACGTAGGCAATGTTTTAGCCATGTAAAGTTTTTATTTTTAGGGTATGTTAAATCCTCTGTGGATAGCAGTCTGTGTGTGTGGAATTTTGAGTGACTATGATGTACAAAGCGGGCTTTTTGTTAACTGGATCACCTTTGGTAGTGAGCTAAATGCCTGAGACTGCAATATGTCAGAAGAAAAGTCCTACGGGAAACAGCCGAAGAAGCATCTCCCACAGAGCTCACAGATGTGACAAAACTGTGGATGCTTATTTAGGTTTTCTATATACCCAGAGCTGCATTTGTTAATCAAGATTATTTCTAAGAGATGCTTGAGGAAAGGCAAGTTTCTGGAATGAAAACTCAGCAGCATTTGGGTCCTACAGCCACAGAACATAGCTTGGAACAAACCCAAAACATGAACTCTTGTATGGCAAAGGCTTTCTTGGTTTTCTGGGGAACGTATCCCACTTGCAGGGTGCTGGAACTCCAGAACTAAGGGTTTTTTTAGTCAAATTCACCATATTCTGACAGGTAAATATCCAGCCCTTAAAATAGCTTTTGTGCAGTGTCCTTTCTGTACAAATAATAAAAACTGTAAGGCTTTTGCCTTACGGCTGAGTCAAGGAGTACAGCTTCACCAAGACAGACACGGCCAGCTGTAGTGACAAGGAAACTTTGTCAATGGAAAAGCAAACAAATGTACATGCTGTTACTGCTCTGCCCTTTTCCTGGCATAAAAGGAGTCTCAAACAGAAATCTTTCTGTAGTTGCTAGAGTGAATAGTCACTGGACACCTTCTGGGTGTTGACTGTTGGTTAGCAGTAAACCACCACAAAACTAGTAACTTGTCAAAGTGAAAGAATTCTATCAATCCATATTTTCCAAGGAGCTTCTAAGTTTTTGAGTTGACTCCTGTGTGGAACCTGTTTCAGAGTTAGGAAATGCGGTTCTGTTTGCTGTACAACTCGAGTGCCCTGCAGTGTCACTGGAAGAAACATCACCAGTTCTGATTTCTCAACAAAGGTAGAAAATGACTGGTAATTTTTACCACCATTAAGTAAAAAGAAAATTGTGCATACTTTACTAGGCATATTCATATTTTTGAGGTGTTACATCACGAGCTACTACTATATAACTTGTAGTGTCTATTGCAAGGGGGGCTGTCTAAATGCAGTGTTTCTGAAACATTGGTAGTACTTTTGATGCATCTTGAAAGTTATTAGCCTAAAAGGATTGAGAGGCAGTCCTGTTTGAAAGGGTAAAAGTAAGTTGAGTAGTTTGTCCTGAGTCTTACCCACAGCAGTTTTGTAGCCATTCATAATTGCTTTATTAAGAAGCGTAACTCAAAATTTTGAGAAGTGTCATAGAACAAAAGGTGAACCTTAAGTGCTTTCTAATGCAGGGAATAATTGAGAAGGTGCTTCCTGTAATCACTCCTTAAAATGAGAATCTCAGCTCCAGGAAATAAAATGTTTTTGTGAGAAGACACAGGTTTGATGAAAAAAAGATTAATCGATCACTCTTTCGTGGTTTCTACTCTTGCCTCTCCTCTAGTACTTGCTCTGAAATCACATGTGCACTTTGCTTCCGAAATGTTTATAGAAGATGATGACTACATCCCTGGTAACCCTTTTTGTAGAATAAATCACAAAGCCAAGTACATGTCCTGCGCTGTGTGCTCCGTTGCAGGGGAGGTGCTTGTTGCCCTGGACAGAATAGTTTCCAATTGTGGAAAGTCTTATTTTTATGAGAGCTGTTGAGAGGTGGCTATTGCCTTAGGCCTCCCAGCCTCTCCTGAAACAAAAAGGCCCTTTGCTCATGCTGGGCTTCAGATTCAGCTCTGGTGTTTTCTGGGTGTGGCAGTAAAATTTCCCCAATTATCAGTGTCTCTGGTGTTGAGTGTGGACCTGTAAGTGGCACAGAGCCAAGCCAGCAACCTGGAACTGCAGCTTTAATGTGGGTTAGATGATGTGTTACTAACAGAGGTCAAAGCCTCTCCAGTTTTCTATTTTTGTGACAGTTTAGGCTAATCTTCCCTTGAAATACAGGCCTTCTGTTGAAATTATGATGGAGATGGACCCTGTTGTCCTAGCTGAGTTGTCATCAATGTCCAGAATATTAGTGTTACAACAGCGTGGTTTTTATTTATTGGTCTATCTTCTCAATAGAAATTTGGTTCTTTGAATGCTTTTGCCGATGGTTTCCACCTCCTGGAGGCTGAAATGACTGTAATTTTTGTTTCCAGTCCACTACTCAGTCTTGAGTAAGCAACTTTTTATTTAGCAAAATAGTGATTAATTATTTTATTTAGTATTTTTTGAAATTACTGTAAAAGGAGATCTGTTTCTGCAGATACCAGGCTGTATCCAATACTGGGAGTTCAGGCAAGGTCAGAATTTTAATTGGAATGTGATGAAATGTTCTCAAAAGAGCCATGTCTGTACTTTTTATGGCATTTACTAACTTGCACGATAACAAATGTAGGTGAACATCAGTAATACATTTCCTTTCAGTATCCCAGTGCTGACTGCAGGATGTTTTCAGCCCTACACTAATGATCTTACAAGGCCAAGGAGAAATGCTGTAGTGTAAATGGAAACTTGGTAAAACTCTTTGGCAAGTGTTTCTGAGAAGAGCTTGAGATTGCTGGTGTTCAAGGGGCAGGGAGATTAGTTTTGCTGGATCCAGCACTTTGAGTTGAGGACTAAGTTGTCTTTGCAGTTAAACAGTTCAAACCTCTGCAGTTTTGATTATTTGTTTTAAAAGTTTTAAAAGTATTTATACCATGGTATGATGAGCTCACTTACAAATAGTCAGACTAAGGAGGAGCTTTTGTTGCCATGAGCGAATTACAGGAGATACAAGTATATCCATACACCAGGTGATTTTGAGCAGAAGCTCATTCCATCACCTTCAGTTGTTCAGTTGTCATCCTGTTGAACCACTTTGGTGAGTGCATCCCTTCCATAGGCACATCTGCCTCTCCACTGAGAGCCAGTGGGCATTCAGGTGCTCTTTGCTCTCTTCTGGAATGTGGCAGTCTCCAATTTTGATGCCTTTGTGGTAGTTCTTAAATACTGGTGTGTGTTGTCCTCCTCCCCTTTTTTGCTTTGGCCCCAGTGGTTGGAAACATTTGTTATTGTCCTTTATGCTTCATCCTGTAGATCTTGGGGCTAGGTTAAAAGAGGAAAAGGTGGGATGGTGCCTCTGCAGCAACATAGGATGGGAGCAGCCATCACTTTGGAGTGGCCCTCCCAGGAGATGCATGGCCACTTTTGGTACCCCAAGCACTTGCTAACGTTTCTGTCTGAACTCTCCTATTTCTGAAACTCACAAAGCTTTCTTGGTAAAACATTTCCAGTTCTCACTGGATCTCTACAGAAGGAGTATGTAAACTGACTGATTATACTGTTCCCAGGCACAAAAGATGTAAGTATTGCTGATTGTGGATGGTAGTCTTGTTTCTGGTTTGACATTTCGATTTTTTTATTGAGAAATTTGACTTCTGTACTTTCCATTTGTTCATTTGTATTATTTTGGTCAGAAGTTCCATTTGAGCAGTAGCCACGCAGCAATTGTTTTCTGTCTGTATAAATACATATACATGTATGTGTGTATACGTCTGCATGTTTAAACAGTTGTTGATAGGTCTTGGATTTGAAGAATTAGCTGTTGTATTCCTAAACTATGGTGTGTTTTAAGACACAGACTGAAGGGCTTTGACTATGGGTTGGAAAGAAAGATTGTTTGGAAACTTTTGAGAGTATCCAAATGGATTGGAGATGTCAAACAATAAGAGGTGCAGCTAGGGAGTTATGGCCCCTGTAAGGCCAACGTACAGGTTCCTAATTAAATACAGTATTTAGTCAAAATTAGTGTTGAATGTCAACTTGAAAAACTACTTTTAAAAATTCAGACTTCTCATTAGTGTGTCAGCGTTACCCAGCTGAACACCAGCTACTGGCTTAGTGCTCTTGCTGTCAGAAAGATGTCAAAAATAGGATTGAGTTTTGTGGAGGAGGTTGATAAAACCCTTGGAAACCTATTGAGCTGTCAGAAAAGACGTCCTGTTACTATGAGCACGTCGTTTTCAGGGTCAATTAAAAGATGATGGTCTTTGGAGGTCTGTAAACCAGGGATGTGTGCAGGCACTAGGAGCTGGGATTTGCTTGCCCTAGTCCTAGTAAAGCAGGCATGGGTGAGAGATAAATCACACGTTAGAGGTATAATTGGAGAGGAAGAGCAGCTCTTCTCTTTTTTTGTGATTAATATGTGAAACCCTCAGTGTCGTATTTAAGGCTCTGGGTAGAAAGGAGAATATTTTTCAAATGATTACATGAAAATATGAGAGCTTCCCAAATGAGCACAGAATAGACATGCAATGCAATATATACCATGGAGCTTGCTCATACTGTCTGGTGTCTGTGAGATTTCAACAGCACTAATAGCCATTTGATGAAAATATGAACTTGGTGATTTTGTGCTTTTGCCAAATTACTATGGAAGTGTTGACAAAACAGCTGGGGAAGTCATTCATCACATTTTTCTGAAGTCACTCATGAGATTCTTTTTAAATTTAACTGCATGCCTTTTTGCTTTATATATATATATATATAAAATGGTAATCTGGGTTTGCTGTACATCAAGGTGTTGAAGACTGTTTTAAAGCTGACAATGGAAAAATGTCTAACAAAACTGAGTAACTTGCGAATTAGTGCTTGCTGAGAACTGCTCTGGAGGTGCTTCTTTTAGTGTGGGCCACTAATGGAAATGTAGATGACATCTTCATACTTGTTTTTTAAGAGTTACAAAGGTCTGGTTGCTGCAAAAGTAGAAGAGCGCTTTTCCTCTGCTTGTTGACTGAAGAGTTTCCTAATTAGAAGCCCATTTTGCTTGACCTGGTGGTGGTAACTCCTACGAGAACTGAGGGCAAGAAGCAAGGTTTTGTCTGTTGGGACAGCCAAGGGACTGTTTTGTCTGGTGCTGAGAGTGTGAGTAGGTACGAAAGCCCACAGGGTTCTGCTTGGGCACAGGAGTAGAAGGCCTGGGGGAAGGCCTGAAGGAGCTGCATGGAGTCGTGCTGTGGATTTTTTGTTTGTTTATTTGTTTTCCTCTAGTATTGAGTATTAAGTTGAATTGAAAGGGCCTTTTCTTTCTTTCTTTCTTTCTTTCTTTCTTTCTTTCTTTCTTTCTTTCTTTCTTTGTAGAATTTTAGTTCACACTTCAAATCCAATTGTGAAGTGAAACACCAGCTGCGAAGCCTTCTCACAGTACAGACAGAAACTGTGGGGTTTTTTTGCCTGAGGTTGAACTACAGGTCAGATAATAAACCCACTCTGAAAATGGAACCCAATCAAGTATTTTGATATTAATGGTACCAATTCTGGAGGAAGAGGGGCTGTGTAAGAGAGAGAGATGGTTACAGTGATCTGAGCCCCATCTCGCCTACATTTTGTGTTAAGGAGTGTGTTGGCGAAGAGAAGCCCTGAGAATAGGAGCTTCTCATGCAGCTTTTTAAGGGGTTCTGGCAGGCAGCACTGCAATATAGCAGCATACCATGTACTGTTTAAAAACCAGGTCCATTTGTTCAAACTCTGAACTTGAAATCTTGCTAATTTGTATTTATGTATGTCAAGCTGCGAAGCTCATGCCTTGTTCCTTGCTTCCTTTCAAAATTCATGCAGAAATGAATAAAAGACCCCTGTGTGATAAAGTCTTTTAATAAAATTCACTTTGAGCAGCAGCATGCAAATGGGGTCATCTCTCTGCTTGCTGGAAACGGAGGGGTCCGAGTTACCTCCTCCTATTTGCATGGCATAATCTATATGAATGCCCTGGTGTGCTTCAAGAGAAGTCTTCTGGCCTCAAATTTAATGTAGGACCGTTCATTGTCCTTTAAAAGGTCTGATGAGTAAGGTGTGGCAGTGAGGAGGTAAATTGAGGCTGTCTCAGCAACTCCTTTATGTACACATCAGGCTGCAGAGCTTGGTGCCACCTGATACAGTGAAACAGGAGAGTCTTTAGCCATCGATCCCTATTAGCTGCTCAGGAGAACGTTGTGATGACATTGCCCTTCAAAGCACCCCTTTGCAGCACTGCTGTAGTTAGCATACAAAAGTTTCCCATTTCATTTTCCCATTTAGTTTAGATGGGAGTATCTCTGTGGCAAAACATCCTCTTGGATAGCTTGATGTGGTGGGAACGCAGGATTTGTGTTGGTGCATGCTGGGCTTTACACAGGATGTCATGGCGTTCTCAGGGATGTACAGGAGTGGTAGGTAAAATCCAGATGGCAAAAAAAAAAAAGAGAAGATCAAAAGGCTGAGCTTTCCAAGGGAGCTGTCATTGGGTGGGGAGAGTGAGTGGGCCCAATGTGGGGCTTTCCCTGCCACTGCCCTGTGCCTCAGGGGTAAAGGCTGAGTAGGAGCAGTGTGAGCTGGCAGCAGAGCAACTGGATACGAGGGCACAATAAAAGGAACAAGTCCATTGCCAGCTTTTAAAGCCAGAAGGGCAGAGGATTGCTATGTGTGTTGAGCAAAAAGTATTGAGCCCTGCCCTTTCCCAGATACTGGGCGTGCTGCGGCCATGGCTGTCCTGAGACAGAAATAGCACTGCGAGAGTTGCTCCATCGATCTCCATCCTTTTTTTTCCCATCACTTCACCACCACCTCCCCTGACATCTCCTGGAACTTGTGGAGTTTTTTTCCTCCTTACAGGAAATGCCTGGCTCCCAGGGCACAGGAAGCACTAGAACTTATCCTGGCCTTGAGGAAGCCCAGCCCAATTGCCCCAATTTATAAAGTTAATATAAGATTTTGAGTTGGAGCAGGGAAACATAGTGCATGTCTGAGTGTGGTGATGCTGCTGATGGCAGAGCCAGTGCAGGGTGTGAAGTGGGGAGGGGATGAGGTAGAACATGCAGGTCTCTGCAGAGGTTGAGTGTTTAGAGCTGACAGCATCTTCAGTTTCTCACCAGCTGAGCACCCAGGCACTGCTTCGGCTAAATGTTGCTTGGCCTTTTGCAGGAGGGATGTCTCAGACAGACATGGCTTTGCTGCACCGGAGGAAACCCTGAATATCTCCTTGTGCTCAGGAATGAGCATTGAGGAATGTGCAATTGCTCCAGAAGAAAGATGATTGCCAATAAGTGGTGAAAGCCCTGATTTGTGTGAGATGACTCAAAATGTTGTCGATCATCCCATGCTTTAGCTGATAAACTTCGATGTTGAAATAAACTCCTTTATGGTTTTAAAAATCTCTGCCCCTAGAAGCAATGGTGCAGATGGGGCAGCTGCTCTGGCATTCCCCAGATAGTTTCTGAGTGATTTCAAGCTCTTTCAGCTTTTGAAACTACTTGCCTTTTTTTTTTTTTTTCTTTTTTTTAATCAATAGATTTTAAAATGGCTTTTTCTCATAAGTCTTACAGCAAATGGGATTTTTAAAGGCTGTCACTGTCAAACTCAGTGACATTTTCCAAAGAGCATTTGATGCAAATTTTAGTTTCTGTTGAGTCTGACAAACCCGAGAGAGCCCAGGCTGAAAGTGGGTTTTATAACTCCTGCTGTTAAGCATCGCAGTATTAGTGTTTCCTGGCATTTAGAAACAAGTTAAGGAACAATTAGTCAGAAGAACTAGCTCAACATAGCCTCCAGTAATCGTGAGGGAGTATTCTCTTGGCTGAGCGTGCTGCCTACGATTCTAGGAGGGGTGGGTGGATGTGTGTGCTCATGCATGGTTTTGGAAAGTACCCTGGTGTTGTTGGTATCTTATAATGAGCATCCCTCGTTCCCAACAGAATTTACATGCAACTGTGATGATCTGGCAACTTTCTGAAAGCTACTTTCAAGCTTGGTCCCTGAAATTAGACCACTGCTTCCATGTTTTAATAGAGTTAGCTGGTCTCCTGATGTCTTCTTTGTGCTACAAGATATTAGATATGGAGCTTGTGAGAGAAGAAATAAAAACACTGGTTATTTTTCAGGAATCTTCCAGCCCAAGATAATCCTGGCCTGCTCACAGGTCACTTCCATTAAATAAGTAAGTTCTCAGCTATAAAGTGTGTGATTTCCCAGCAAATTTCAGGCTTCAGTCTCAAGAAGAACTCCGATGCCTTCTGCTGAGGTAGATATTAACACCAGAGCTCCTATAACAGGAAAAGTTTGTCAGTACAGAAATCTTATCAACAGCTTACAAAGATCGTAGTACTCTTGGCTTCAGATAGATGTATTTACATGAGGATTTGTTTTCTTTCTCTTTGGGCTGCTCCTTCTGTCACAGCTCAGCTCTCCCTGGCCACAGCGGATATAGTTGAGTTGTCAGAAGCTCCAATGCCCTCCGTAGGGGCAGGGTGCCCAGTGCCCAATACCCAAGCCCATGTCATAGGAGGGAGAAAGAAATTAAACAAAGCATTTTTCTTCTGCATTCGTTTTGTTGTCAGTCAGCATCAGTGGCAGCTCAGACTAGCAGCAGACTTCCAGGTGAGTCTTCTCTAGAAGCAGCAAATAGGGTGTCCTGCTCTGAGCTTCAGGAAATACACCATGTTAACTTTAAAGTCTTAAAGTATTAGAAAGACACTTTGCTGGCCATCATTCAAGAAAGATTTGAATGGAGTAAGTTTCCTGCAAGCTGTCCTTGCACAACCAGCTCGCTGGAGCTTTACCTTGGAGCTGTCTTGTGTCCTTAGGTAAAGGCAGATGTTATTCACTAGTTGCATCTTCTGATGCTGATTACAGGAAAGGCTATGTGGTGTTCCTGGCCTTGAGCAAGTCATCCTTTGGACTGAACCCACTGGAACACCTACTTTTTGTTTCTTAATACAGGGGGAAATCCTGATTATATAAATAGATATATTTTTCCTTTGGGTAGGTGTGTAAGAAAATAGCAGGGCTGCTATGCAGCAACCACGAAGGCTCCGCTTCCTCTTGCATGGCAAGTGACACAGTAAATGTTAATCAATAGTTTGATATCCTCAGGATGTTTACCTCGGTTTGTTTGGCATGTTTCTTTCAATTACTGTCTGGCCATTAATTACTGCTGATTCCTGGTAGGATTTCAGTTCGATTCTAGGACAGACACAGATGTTAAGTGTAACACAAAATAATAATCACAGAATTATCATAATGCTAGCTGGTGCAGGGCTGCTTTTGTGAGAAGTGCTCCATAACCTACCCACCTTACGTAGAATATCCTCTGTCTTAGTGGTTTTATTCCTGTGTGTTATCTCCAGTTTCTAGGAGCACACATGGGGTCCTCAGTGCAGAGACTCACTCGGAGCACCAGCCTAGTCCAAGAATTGCACTCGTGGTTTGCTTTAGACACATAGAATCGATGCATTACCTAAGAAACAGGAGCTAGTGGTGACTTTTCTGATAGTGTGGCCCCTCTCGATGGCCAATATTGCCCTCTGCTGGTTAATTACCCCTGAAAGGATCCGTAGTTTCCTCTCATACAGCAGCACTTTGCTATGAGAAACTATTTTTTCAGCCCAAGGGTCTTATATTACAGCTTGGAGCAGGAGTCAAGTTTTGATCCTAATGCATCCCAATGTTAGGATGCTACAGCTGGTGTTTGGTTTATTTTTCACCAGAAGCTGCTTTTCATTTGAGAGAACGTGGTGCATCAGATAACCAAGCTTTAATTATTGTTGTTAAGTGTTAGTAGTAATGCTGAATCCCTCACTTTCAGAATTAAACCCTTGGAAATGTAACTTCTCCAGACTGGTTCCACAAGCAGAATTAACTTGAAGTTCTAAAATTATTATTTATATTAGTAGGATAAGACCTTTTGCTTAACACTGTCATCTAGATGCTGACTCCAGCAGTCATGGATAATTGCCCCCTTTCCTGTCCCAGCTAGGGTGGCTGCATGAGGAGCTGTGTCCAGGCGCTGAGCTGGGTTAAAAATTAGCTCTCTGGAAGAGTTATTTTTAACCTGGGTCAGTCCCCTGTTTGGGTTCCTGGCGGCTGCCCGGGCTCTCACGTGGTTAGGCTGCCTCAGAGGCACAGGAGACTGCAAGAAGGAGCCTTGTGGGGGAAAAACCGAGGGTTGTTTAAAGCCAGGGCATCCTGAAAGTCGCTTCTCATGTGGATATTCCAGCTCCGAACTCAACTATGGACCTCTCTTCCATACCAGCTGTCTTCCTACAAGTCATTTCCAGGACACACATCACTGCTGACAATGTTCAGGCACGTTTGGTGGTGATGCCCTGTGTGGCTGACCTTTCCCAGGGTAAATTCTTCACAAGACTCTTGTTTGCAATGGGTACATCCAGCTTTATTCAGTCTGGCTCAAATGTTTCAAATGTTTAAAAATGCAGAACAAGAGAAGATAGGTGATGCAAGGGGTGCTTTAGTTTGCTTTGCAAGATGTATTAAAGATAGATGATCAAAGATTTGGAGGCTCATACAGTGTAGAGCACTGTAGATAACTCAGTATCTGAATTGTAGCTGATGTGACGTCAAGGCATTTAACTAAGCTGTGGTGTCACTCTGGTCTCTGCAACTCAGAAAGAGGAAAAATTTTGGACCATTTTTAAGAGTCTATTTGTTGAACAAAAACTTGTCTTTACTGCAGGGGAGATGGAAAACTGAATGCCTCTTTTGGGTGATTGATAATCAATCAATACTTAAAGGGAGCTTATAAGAAAGATGGGGACAGACTTTTTAATAGGGCCTGTAGCAACAGGACAAAGGGCAATGATTTTAAACTAAAAGAAGGGTGATTCAGATTAGATTTAAGGAAAAACTTTTTAACTCTGATAGCAGTGAAACACTGGGAGAGGTGACCCAGAGAGGTAGTAGATGCCTTATCCCCAATATCAGGTTGGAGGGGACTCTGATCAAGTTGAAGATGTTCCTGAGTGTTGCAGGGGAGTTTGACTGCGTGACCTTTAAAAGTCCCTTCACAGTGAAATCATTCTATGGTTTAGCTGTAGCAACGTGGTGGTGGGGAGCAGCTCTGCACCTACCCAGGGCTCTGACATGGGGTGAAGGAGAGATGGGGGCAGGCATGGGCAGCCCTGAAATAGAAAACAAAAATTATTCTTCTGGAGGAAAACTGAGTAACTTTGTAGTCTAATCAAAGCAAATAAAGTGTTTGGCTCCAGCTGCAATGGTGTTATGCTTTGTGGCACGCAGATGCAGCCCCTATGATGTGCTGATGCTTTCATCCTAAACAGCAAACTAAAGCAATGGCAGCTTAAGAGAGAATGTTCTTGCAGTATGGCATGTCAGCTCAGCTTAGCAAAAATGCTAATTACAGATCCTTGGTGACAGAAAGTTGGGGAGCTTATGAGGAAGAGCTGAAGACAAACTTCTAAAGGGATGCTTGTTCCCTGAGTCTGAGGAGTTGGGCTCTAGGATTTAGCATAGATTGTCACCTCATTTAGGGCAAATGAGGGGTTTGAACAAGTTTGCAAACAGCTCCTTCATTGTTTCTATCTCAGCAAATGGTCTCTAAGTGTTTTGCACTGGTTCCCACTCTCAGCCTCGTGCCCTTTCCTTGTGCTTCAGGCACAGCTGTGTTGCGTAGGTAAAGCCCAGGTAGGAGCATCCTGTTTGGCACCTCAGAGGGATGCTAGCGAGCAGGTAGCAGCACCAAACACAGGGCTCTCCTGGGATGGTTGGGCTGGTGTAGCACTTCAGCCAATGTGGTGGTGCAGTGCAAGGTCCAGTTTTGGGGGGTTTTGTTTTGTCATTTTTGAAGGAAAGAGTAATACCTGTTACATGAATTGTCTGTGGGGTTGCTTTTGTTGATGCGTCATCTTTCATGGGGCACTTGAGCTATGAACCCCACTGGAGGAGGATATGTAGGTCTGAGGGGAAGGACCTTGATCTGGACCACTTGCAGGAGAGCTGCAGTTGGAGAACACCTCATGCAAAGCTGTGGAGAGGTGTATTGTGACTTTTCACAGGAAAAAAAAAGTGCTGTAGTTATAAGGACTTGTCCTGAAACTCACAAAAGGTGTGTAACAGGCAGGTACCATTGTTTTCCAGAGTTGGAGATCTCACAGGCTGTGATAAAGCAGAACAAGCTCTCCTGGCTCTTCTCTAGACTGCAGCTGATTCAATTGGAAAGTTGAGAGTACAGAATGTCTTTTGCATTTTTACATTTTATTGTAAGTTGGACTTCAGCAGCGAGTGCTTGCTCCAAGATCTTTCTGCGACCTTGTTAGGTGCTCAGTATTGTGGGGCTGCTGGCACAGCTCAGCTCTCAGAGCAAAGGAGCTTTGCAGGAGCATTCACTTGCAGCAACAGATCAAGTAGGCATCAGGGAGCAAGAAAACCAGCATGCAACAATGCTGTGGGTAAGTCACCAGGGAGGAGCAGCATGATTTTGAATTCTTCCAGTGTTAATCTGTTCCTTTCACACCAGCTGAATTAGACTAAAGGTATTGAGATTGATCTCTAGGGTAGTTAGAAATAATTAATTGGGGTGTTTGTAAAGCATGTGGTTTAATACTGAACTGAGTTAAGTGTTAGTGTGTGTGATCGGAGTGTCTCTGTGATGCACACACACAGAGCTTCGAGATTGGACTCAGCATGTTTCTCATTCCTGCATCTGCTTGCTGACATAAATTTTAAACATACATCAAGCAGGACTTTGCACGTGAAAAAGAAAGTCATGCAGTTTGTGTTTCCATGGGTGGGGAGGAATCTCTTGTTTCTGGTTTGTTAGGAAGTGACTGCTGTTGACTGGCTTTTGTACACACAACTGATGTTCATGAGTTTCCTATGCTCTTTTTTTGTTTTGTTTTGTTTTACTCATGGGATTTTGCAGGCTTCATCTCCCCAGACCTGGTCTCCTCAGACTGATACATGCCTCAGTGCTGTTTGTATAGTGTGTAAAATCCCACAGCCTCATATGAGAAATGCTGGCAATTATACATTTGGTGTTTTCTGAGCTTTTCCTTGCCCACCACCTCTTGTAGCTGAAGTGCTGTGCCCCATGCGAGGTGCCAAGAGCCGTCCTGCCAGCCCTCTCCTGCTGCAGGGAGCAGCCCACACCCAGAGCTTCGTGTTGGTACGATGCAGGCAGGCGGTGTCTGAACATGGCAATCCTCGGTGTCGCCATCGCTTGTTTGCTCGTGCCTTTGGAAGTGCAGGGCACTCCAGGGTGATAAAACACGAGCGCTGAGGGAAGGGGGGAAATGGGCATTGAATCACTTTGGATAAAAGGTCCTCTGTGGAATATCCATGCACAAACAAATACCCGTGCTCAAATGCAAGGCAGGGCAGTGCGAGGCACGGCATGGAGTCCTCTTGTCCTGAGAGGCCTTGGGTGCCGCATTGCACTGTGAAATGACTTTTTAAACAGACTTTGCCTCCTTTTCCTCATGCCCTCAGAAGCATCTCCCTGTGTAAGATTACAAGGTAAAGACAATGTGACCTGTTTTGTTTGAAATCGTCGGTGGTTTGGTGCACCGAAAGTGGGTATTACCGCTCTTGTTCCTTACTGCATACGTGGTGCTTTTTCCATCTTCAAAGCATTTTCCAGCCATGAACTAAGAGCACACGCATTAGCTGAGAGCACACACCCCTCCCTAAGCAGCTGATGCCGGGCACATCCCAGGAAAAACTTCCAGAGTATGACGCACCACTTTTGATGCAAATAAAATGACGCTGTATTTCATCAGCTCTATTAAAAGTACTTAAGTAATTGAATTAATGAAACTTTAAAAAGCCTTTAAGAAACAAATGTGGCACACACCTTTCTCCTCACTTCCCCCTCCCTTCCCCTTTTCTTATTTTCCCTGTTGTGAATGTCTTTGATTGGCTCTTTTTTTCTTATCTTACTGTTTGCTTTTCAATGTGTGATTCTGTGTGGGTTGGGTTTTTTGTGTTACTGTAGCTGATTTCTCTTACTTTGCAGCATCGGTATTGTTGCGGTTTCTGTGGCAAAGGAAAATGTCGTCTGCAGAACAGCATGAGTACAACTGGAGCACCTCATCTTTCATATTCATTGTTGCAAACATTGTGTTTTTGTTTGCATTGCGTTCATTCGCTTTTGCCGTGTATACATGCCTTGCCCCCTGGACTGTGCTTACCTCTTACATCTTCAACCTGATTTCACATCTTCACGTAATCCTTCACACTTCTCTACCATCCTTCCAGCTGTGGATGTCCAACATCCAGCCCTCAGAACCCACTTTGGCTTTGTTATGCTCCCACTATCCCTGTAGCCAGGGATTGATTTCTGCCTCCTTTCTCTGTAGCTTCTCCTTGAGCAGGACCAACCTTTCCTAGGCAGACAGTCCAGGCGAGGTGGGATGAGATAACATGTTCTGTACAGGACAGAAATATCATCCAGAGCCATGTGCTTGGCTCACTCACCCTGCCTTTGGGAAAAAGGAATCATTGGCCCCAGAGCTTTCAGATCTAGATAACTTCTT
Organism: Urocolius indicus; assembly: GCA_013401255.1. Taxonomy (NCBI): domain Eukaryota; kingdom Metazoa; phylum Chordata; class Aves; order Coliiformes; family Coliidae; genus Urocolius; species Urocolius indicus. The sequence continues at coordinate 115,945 of WBNH01005792.1, forward strand.
AGGGTGGTTCAGTGCCATGATAGACCATTGATGGAGCTGTCTGCTCTGGACACTTTCTGATAGGCAGATGGACAGGACTAATGGATCTAGGACAGAGCTAACCACAGTCAAGGCAATAGATTTGTGACAATTTCCAGCCTAATTTTGAAGGTTTTTTTTTCAGGCTAAACTGAAGTGTTCTGGGTGCAGCTCACTTTTCTTGCACTCTCTTGCTTTTTCAGGTGAGGCAGATGAAGAAGCCTTTGCTGAGGAATGCAGACGGAGAGGACAATATGCCCTGCCTTTCCAGCCAACCAACTCTCGCCTGCTGAAGACTCACAAGCCTGCCAGCTCCCCTAAATATACCTATCATTATAATAGCGATGATGTGGAAGAACAAGATAGAAGCCGGGTTACAAGCAGCTTGGAGACCCCTTTTTATTTATCAGGTGTGCAAAAGCCTGTTGATGAGAAATGTGCAGAAAAGAATCCATCAGCTAGTCGAAAGTCAAAAGCAAAAAGTCAAGCAAGAAGTTGTTGCTGTGTGTTGACTTAATGTTAGCTCCTCAGTAGATAATAAGTCTACTGTGTGCCTTCATCCTGCATTAGCTCTGCTCTTCAATTTAGCCTAGATTCACAAATGCCTTGGGATATTCAAGGATCCAGGGCAAGTATTGTTACGCTGCTGAAGTGCCTATGCTCTTTGTTCTTAAAAGTGAAGGCCTTTTAGAGATTAACTAACCATAATATTTTGCACATTCATTTACTTAAATTGTGCTTGGGTTCCTTGTCGAAGGAGAAGTTCAGCAACTTGATATTATATCTGGAAGCTGCAATTTTAGGCATCTAAATCCTAACAGAGAAGGCTGAAGCCGCTCAGGTTAACGCAGAAGCATGGCGATTGTCCCAGTTATTTTTGGAAGTAATTAGTCCTTTGATATATTTCCTACCTGTAATATTTTGGCAATATAGTCTAGAGGCTATCATGGACAACAAAGTCCTCATAACTACTTAATTTGAACCTGTGGTAAAAGATCATCCAGGACTGCCAGGACAGGTTTTTCTGAAACAAGAAATGCGTTTCTACTTGGATGTCCAAACCAAGGGCCCTTCTCAGTAGTGCTCAGTTAGGTGAAGTGCTGGGAAGTGCGAGCGTATGAAGCTCCACATGAAAAAACGTGAGCTGTACCCCAAAACATGCATTCACATACTCCCATTGCTGATCCAGCTTCTACTGCATTTATGAGCCTTTAAATCTAACACCATCTTCTGTACAGAAGACCTAAAGATATCATGTGGGATGGTAGCTTGAAGAAATAGAAACATTCAGATGAATGTCTTCCTGATCAGCTGCAGGAAGTTTTGTATCTTTAGGGTTGGCTGAGTTCAATCTTTTATTAAACAACAACAAAAGAAAGTTTAAAATTACTCTACAGAAGCCCAAAAGTAACCTCTGGGCTGATATTCTGAAATCTCCTGTGCAAGGATTACAGGATTTGTCTCCCCTGTCTGTAGCCAGCAAAACAAAACCTCAGCTCTGTGTTGGGAGACTTGAGATTCTCTGCAATTCTAACAATAGTTTGTAATGGTTTCCAAAGAGCATCTGAATGTGACATGCACTGTTAAGATTGCTTAGGACTTCTTGCTGTGAATCTATTTATGCTCCGAGATTCACAAGTTTGCCATTAAAAATGAAGTTCCAGAAGTATTTGTGCAATCACAAAATCCTCTCTTCCACCAGTATGATTGTGAGTTGCCATAAAAGATTCAGGCTGAAAACTTGTTTGCAGTAAGACTAAGATTTTACTGTTGCTTTAAATATTTTGCCTGCTGTTCCTCTGATGGACAGGGCTGCTGAAGGACTGGTCGAGTCAGTCATAAAAACCTACGTGAGTGTCTTAATCTCTCCCTGGGGAGTTTGTGCACGAGCCCTGGCCAAAAATGCCGTTCTACTTCATGGGTGTTCACCTCTGCCGACTGCCTTGCCCGGCAAACAGCCTTCACTAGCACAGCTCTGTAATTACACAGACCACTTACTCCTGCTTGGCTTCCCATTGAGCACTGCAACAGCTGCCCTGCTTACCTGGGCCAGTGTTGGGCAAGAATAGCATCTTTTTCTGCCTTGGTCCAAAGCCTAATCGATTCAGTGCAAAATAGTGAAGTTCCACCTCGAATCAGATGGTTTTACTGCCGCTGGCGTGTGGCCCTTGGCAGCAAGGCTGAGTGGCAGCTTTAGATGCTGGCCCAGTTAGAGCACCTGAAGCAAATCCTCAGTTCCTTAGGAGCTCACCATCAGCAAAATGCTTTTCTTTTCTCAGCTTGAAGAGTGGTAATGTTTGAGTTTTAACTTCTAAGTCTGTAGCAAATTTAAATGAAGGAAATGAAGGGGATAGGTTTCACTTTGACTGCACAGTGGGCATCCCTCTAGAAGTGGCCATCTCTCCCTAGTGCCCAAGGAGAAAGCCTGGTCAACTTGTTTAGCCTGGCAACTGATATCCAGAGATGAGATGATTCCTCTCCTTAGTCAGGTTTTCCGGTCATTACATTGAGTACTGAATAAAAAAAAAATAGAGTCTAATGTGATTCTCCAGCTGACATTGACACTTTTTGTTTTGGTGGAAATTACTCCAAGTTTCACACTGTTCCTGGTTTCGTAATGGCCTTTTAGAATGAAACTTGGCCTCTTGTGCTCTGAAGTCACTGCATATTTCAAACAGTTCTCTAGCTTCAAAGAAGTGATTTTAAAAAAAGAGAGTTCAGCAGGAACTGCAACTAACATGCTCCCTGATGGTGTGATGTATGAGTGTTGTGTCAAAGTGGTGTCAGTGCCAGCAGGGACCTGGGCCTTGCAGCCATTAGAGCTGTAGAAGTAGTGGTGACTATCCCTAGAGATATTCTTCTCTGGATCTGAGAGTTTTGAGCTTTATCTAGCAAGGAAGGTTGAAATGTTTAATTGTTAAAACACTGAAAAATACACGATACAAAAGATACTATTGCAAGGTTTGCTCTTCCTTTTGAATGAAACATCTTGCATTAACCTGAAACTTTTCCAACATCAAGTTTTGCTGCATTTTCATCTGCTGGCATCCCAGAAGAGGAAAACACTTTAAAACAACTAGCTTAACTAATCTTGATCCTTTCCTAGCATGGATTCTTCTGCTGGAAAGTTGAACTATTTGTACTTTATTTCATCTTCAATGCAATCTTCGGTCATTTTATAGTTTTCTGATTTACATTTTACTAACTAGTAAAATCAATGTGCTTGGTTATCCAAACTAATTACTTTATCATTCCCTCACTTACTTGTATTTGGGCACATAATGGAAAAAGAAAGGAGAGCTAAGCCCCCATTTTCTGTGGAAATCTAATACGTGAGGAATGCTGGAGGTGCAGAAATGAGAGGGAGTTCATCCTCCCTTTGCTCCACATCCTCTGGCTGTAACTGCGTGAGAGTGGGACCGGTTAACAGCTGCACTCTTCTGCAGACAGAGGGTGAGAAGATTGGCTGGTGGATTTGGAGGCTGGCTGGTTGCTCCCTGGCTAAGCCACAGATGCCTTCTCACACGTGGTTTTTTGGCTACTAGTATGAGAGTGTCCCGTTACCCATTTGCTTCCCATAGAAAGTGGCTGGGGTGCACGTGGAAGGGATTCTGAGACTGCATAGCCTTGCAAGCTTTTGCTTGCCAGGCAAGAGTAAAACCTTGGGCTCTGTTTGGTAATAGTATTACCTTAATTAATAGCAGCCAAGCTGGTTGTATCTTGGCTTATATATTATAGCAATTCTAGGCAGAATTGGTAATGAAAGTAGATGGTGAGCAAGCACGAAGGAAGGCCCCAGTAAGCTGCTGAAGATTCAGTCCCCTAAAACATCAAAGTTGAGATTACATCACTGGGTTGGCCAGTGAAACTGGAGAGCTCACCCATTGGATTTAACACTGGGGATAATTAAACAGTGGAGCAGCATACCTAGACGGGGAGGGATGTTTTTGTCACCTCAGGTCTTTGCGTAAAGGCGGGTTCTCTCTCCGCCATGCTCAGTGGACATGGTGAGAGAATTAGTAGGTCAAATCATGGTGTGTGTTGGGCAGGGGCTTGGCCTGAAAGGAGGGAATGTGAAAGTGTAGAGTAAAGCTGTTATTGTATATTGGGTCACACGCATGAATCCATACTGAAGCTGTGAACCGGGCTGTATTTTCATAATGGCATATGCAAATGTGGCCAGTCTAAAATAACTGATGGTGGCTGCAACTCGGAAGTAAGCTAGCTACCTTTGCAATAGCAGTTTATTATAGAGAGATATTTGTAAGAGCAGAAAATTAGGAAGTGCATGACAGAACCCAGCTTGCACGTACTCTGCTGCCCTGCCAAAGCTCTGTGTGCGTGTTGGAGCCATGACTGCTTTGACGGCTTGAAGCAGGGAAACAGAATGGCAGCAGTCTTAGCAAAAAGTTGGTAGATCTTGAAAACTATTTTCTCTGGGACTTGAGCAGAAAACATGAATCCCTTCCACCCAAAGCCTCAGTGTTTCAGAGCCTGAAAGTGGAAAGAGACTCCTGCAATTCTCATCACTATTGCAGGAGATCTTCTATAGAAATCAGGCCATGGCCTTGATTACTGACTGCTGTGGGTCAAGAAGCAGCAATGCTGTGTGTTAATCATCGGTTGTGACTGAACACCTTGTTTCCTTCTGCCGATTCCTCTGCTCTCACATGCTGGCTGAAGAAAGGTGGAGGAGACCTGGGACTGCTCTCTGTATCATGGTAGAGCAGGCAGACATCAGGCAGGGCAGGAAGAAGTAGGATACCACAAAAGGATTGGGTAGGGATGTTTTTCCCAGGACACTTGTCCCTTTGGATCAAGTACTCCATGTGCACACTTCCCTTGTTGTTCACACACAGGAGTTTCAAAGTTGGTTACAGAACAAACCTGTGACATTGGGAGGTGCAGATTGCAGAGAGGTAGAAAGCCAGGAATCAATCTGGGACACAGCAGAGAGACTTCCTGATTTGTTTTTGTCCTTGTTGAGTTGTCAAAGAAGTTGCTACTAAGCGTTGATGGAAGTTAGTTTCAGCCTTTAGCAGCTTTATGAAAGCTGGAATAGCTTTTGTATTCTTCTTGGTTCTTCTGGAAGTAGAAGAGGAGATGAAATGGAAAGAGTGGGTCAGTAGATGCTGTTTGTTTTAGACAAGAATTATCCAGGTTGTAAACTAGGTGTGATTTGAAATAGTGTGGATTCTTGCTTCATCCATCTCTGCTTCTTTCAGCCGACAAAAGCAAGAACATACCAAATTGGGGTGATAGGTTTGAGTGAATCTGCTTTCCAAATGTCAAAGTGTGGGGAAGCTCTCAGCAGCCTGTTCTCCCTCCACCCTGTAATCCATTTCTAGAGTATAGATGACTAGCAATTGCTTCTGAGGGTGCAAATTTGCAAAGCCCTTCTCCAAGGTCAGAACTGTTTGGCTGAAGAGCTGGTTCAGCCAGGCACTAACTGTGGGAAGTTTCTATGACTGCTTCATGATGCTGGAGACTCACCAGGACGCAGGTTTACTGCAAATTAATCAAGTAGTAATGGGGCTGCTGATTTCTAATTCAGACTCATGACTTTGGGGCTAGTCTTGTAACCAAGGCAGCTACATATGCTTTTAATTAGTGCTGGTTGAAATATTAGTGTGCATTTTTTCTTTTTGTTGAGAGTTGCTTCTCTTGTTTGGATCAGGTTTGTGGCGATGTTGTGCTGTTATCACCCAGCATAGCATCATTGGAGCTAACAGACCGGCAAAGTTTGACCTATCCTTTCTCCTTAGGTGGAGGTAGAAAAGGAAATGGTTGAGAGTGAAATTATTTATCACAGCAGGCTCAAAACAGAAAAGACCTGGCAGCTTTCTCTTGAGGAATACTCTGTATTTGTGCATTATCTCACTCTTTGGCCAATCTGTTTCTGTGTGTCAGTGATAACACTTGAAAGATTTCCACTTTTCACTCTTATCTTTCTGGAGGCCGGTAGGAAACTGTGTTGTCAAATGCCTAAATGTCTTCATATCCCATTATTTCAACGTTTGAGTTGTTTCATTTATAAGACAATGAATATGTGGCATTCATTTCAAGTCATAATTTACATTGACTCACAGAATTTGTAATGAAGAGTTGTTAGAATTGCTTTCAAAATCTCGAACGTTTGAAGAAAATGGACTGTTGCCAAAAGGAAAAAAAGAGATATTATGATATAAAATAGCAGTACCAAGTGCAGTCATGCCTGGATGTGAAAGCCTCTTGGAAATACTGACAGTGTTTTGAGAATGAAAAATGAGAAAAATATGAAGCTAGTAACCTGTTAGAGTTTAATGATCCTTTCCCAAATATCTGTGTTAATGTTTCATAGTTATTGCATGAACTAGTTTTGATCAGCTGATATGATGCTGTTTTTCCCTCCAGTAAAGGGAAGAATCCTTTGAATAATACCCCTCAGATGACTGATTCTCAAGAGTCAGCACGTCTCTTCCGCCTCCATGGGGAAGCAAAGGAGTGCTTTGAGCATTCACACAGTGCCCCCAGGAACAGGACTGTAGCTCAGGAGGGTGACAGGGTCCACAAAACACAGCGTCAGCTGCAGTTCTGAAAAGCACTGCCAGTTTTTCTCTTCCCTAAACAATACAACTGGTTTCAACTCTAACTTTGCACAGGCTAATCACTCATGGCAGAATTTCTAAATAATATCCTGCTTCTTGACTCAGATGATTGCAAAAGGTGAAGTCATGCTGTTGGTACAGCATAGGAGCTAGACCGATAACCTGGGAGCAGTTTCCTTTTGAGACAAGGGAGCACATTTCCTCTAATGCACGAGCTTTTGATAACGTTTCAAGTGATTTTTAGCCCAAAGACTGCATTGTGGTTCTTCCCAAGTGTTAAACTGAAGAACTGCAGTTCTGCTGTGGGCACAATTCTAATAGTGCTTGGGAGGAGCTCTGATTAGAAGCAGACCTCAGCCACAGCGTGGCTTCATATTCCTCTGACCTCCCACCGCTTCCTTTTCCCATCCTAATTTTGATGTTGGTGCTACATTGATGGAGGTGATGTAGCTTCCTCAGGGTCATCTCTGCCTGCCTGCAGACAGAATGGAGGAACAAAAGGGTTTTCAGACAAGCAGAGCTGTGTCCTCCCAGGGCCATTCCTCTGGTCCCCAACCCTGCCTGTCAGCTGGCTTGTAGGGGCTCCTCTGCTCCGTGCAACCCTACCACTCCATGATTCTATGATTCTATGCTGGCCCTGCTCACTGGACTATGCTGATTCCCAGTGCCAGAGCACCGCTGAGCTGAAGATCCCTCCAGCTATCTCAAAACATCACAGAGCCATTACCTGAAGGAAATGTTTGCTAGTTTTGAGTTTAGATTTACAAGTGCACTTGGGTAGATGTGGTGTTGGTTCTGCACAGTTGCACTGTCTATGCAAGTCTTCTAGCAAGTTTCATTTTACTGCAGGTTTGGATGAGAGGGAGTGTTGCAGAACAAGAACTATTTTTCAGACATCTTAGCGGGGAGGGGGGGGAACCTCCATATTGGGATAATCATCACACAGCTGGAAGCTTTTGTCTACTGAACCTGTAGCAAGTAATTGTTGCTTGAGCTTAATGCTTTCATGCACCATTGGAGCTGCAGTAGAATATAACCTATGGTGCATAGTTAAGCAGGGCAGGCTGATGGCCTGCATATAAAATGCATACCGGTAAGCACTGAACACCTTTATATTCACTCAGGATTCTTGGCATTCCCCTAGTCTTAAAATGGAAATGCAAATATCGTGGAAACTGTGAGCAGGAAATGCCAGTACTTAAATAGCTCCTGCTGTATATCTTATTTATTGTTTCTGGTTTGAAAATCATTCTGGTTTTGCATGTGCTCTAGTTCTGAAGCTTTTCCTGAATGGCTTTGAAGTCTTTTGAAAGTTCTCCAGATCTTTTCAGACTTCAAAGATTGATAGTGTTTTCTTTCTATCCTATGTAAGGGACATGGTAGAAAGTGGGGATATAGTAGGATAGATAATTTTAAAAACTACATTAGAAAGCCAGACATTTTCTTTAAGATTCCTTAAACCATTCAGAGAATGTGTGCTTTTGCTGGAGGGGAAAGTCCGTGAATGCTGTGAATAGTGTTTTACAAGCCATGTTTCCTCAGGACACAAAGAAGGCAGCAAGAGGAGGAAGCAGAAGCAGAGGGAGGAACAGAAGAAGAAGAAATCAACCAAAGGGAGTTACTAAAATGGACTTCTCCGCTATGCCAATACCTTTATAATAATGACAACTTAATGTTACATTTGAGCACACGTCTTTTGTGTATATTTTTGATTGTTCACACTGCTAGCAAGGAAGTGACTCATGTTTAAAACTGTACTAAAATTGCACTATGTTATTCTTTTTAGTTTCACGGAGTGGCTTTCTTGCCAGTCAGGTTAGGGAATCTGAATGAGGCTGATCTCGGTTAGAAGTGTGTGTTATGTTTGAAGATTGGAAAATATTACAGAATTTCTTACCTCTTCCTTCCCTGGGACTAAAATGACTTGAGTCTAGTGTTTGGGGTTTTTTTTTTTTTTCGTCATATAGGATATAAAAGGTTGTACAAATGCCTGTTTGTTTGGTTACTCTGGCATCGACATCAGGCCTGTTGAAAGAAGAGTTCTATTCATTCAAGTCATTGGGAATGGGATTGAGACATGAACTATGATAGGGTAATTTATGCAAACTTAATAAGTGACTTTTATGGTTGGGGTTTTTTTCCCCCTCAAGCTGAATAGCAAAGATTTGTCCCTAGTATTAAAATATTATTTCATTTAAAGTTTATCACAAACTTATATCCTCTGATTTTAAAAAACTTGGTGTAATGAAGGTCTCTTGTAAGCGCCCCTACTGATTTCCATAAGCATAGTGGACTCCTGATGAATCATTTAGTGAAATCATTCCTTGTTTTAAAAGTATATTTTCAGAACCTAGAGACAAATGATCTAAGTGCTACTTTAAAACTGTTCTTTATTTCTTCAGAGTAGGTTTTAGATAAAAATAATTTTTCAGTATCCATATAAGATTTTATCAAGTTGTTCCTGCAAAGAACCTACACCTTTATGTACGAAATCATTTTGCATTGGTTTTATTGCAGGACTAATTATTTTTTAGCTTAAAAAGATGCCTTTGATTTACAATAAAAATGTATTTTCTGGCAAGATTACTTCCTTGCTTCCATGCTGTCTCATGTGCATGACACATTGCTTCTTCTAACCTTTTAGTCTGTACAGAGCACTTCTGTTGCCTTAAGCATTTGCCTGCATGTTTCTTGTCAGTACGTTGCCTCCTCTTTTTAACCTCCAGATAGGAGTCAGCAGCTTATGGTTGTGTTTTGTTTCTTGTGTCTTCCCCTTGCCAATGTGTTGTTATGTAACAAACCTAAACCTGGCAGTATGGAAAGTCCACAATTCCTGGAGAAACTCACTCAACCTAATGTGTAAAAGATGGAGGAATGCACATGATGGTGTAAGGAAGAAGCTAAACATAAAAATCAAGTCTGCATTCTAGCATGGTTTGATAATAGCAAATTCTAGTGTCTCTGGTATCTGAATGGTTTAGCTTCAAATGCTTAAGTTACTCAATGTAACCCTATGCAAACATAACCATACATGAGCTCTGTTAGGGTATTTAAATTACATGAAACAATATGAAATAAGGCTGACTACTGGTTTTCTGTCACTTAAGTATCACTCTTTTTTTTGTGTTTTGTTTTTTTTGCAGTGTTACTAATATTTAAAAAATAAAGAAAACTTCCTTTATACTTTGTCCTCTTGCACTGTACTGTAGACTACAGCTGGCAACAGTTGTTTAACGTTTAGGCTGTAAGCATGAGGGAAAGAGTCCGCATTCACGAGATGTCCACAAACGTACCAAGTTATTCCTTTTGCTGTCTCCATGAGTGAGTTGATACAGTCCCTGTGTCAAATGGCTGATACTGGAAAATGAATCTTCTTTCTGTCCACTATAAGGAGCATATATCTCAAACAGAGCTTGCACATTTGCTGTGCAAGGAACGTTCATCCTGGATAATACACAACACTTGGATTTGCATCCCATTTAGTACACTTCCCTTACTCTGGGGGATGTTGTCTCCTGGTACCTATGCCAATTTTAAGCTATTAGTGCTCATTACCTGTCAGAAAATTGGTCCATGCTTTGGAGAGGCAGGGGAGGTGAAGGAAGGGAGAGGTAACACCAGTGTAGGGCTGGTCTCCCCTGGGCTGTGAGCAGCCTCATGTCACAGGATAGAGAGGCTCTGGATCAAGAATGTGCCTTGAATAGTTAGAGCAGACTCAGATTTGGCACACAAATATATTCTTGACTCTCAACCTCATGTTAGGCTTGAAAGAGGAGGATAGAGCATTAATCAGTTAGGAGACCTGAAGCTAAGCTCTAAATTAGATAGGAAGCCTGTCTCACCAAGGGCATCCTTATCCCACCAGAAAGCTTGGAAAGCAGTCAGGCTTGCAGTTGGGCTCCTACACCCCGTTCTCCTGCGGGGAGAAACTCCTGGTAAACACAGAGTACCCAGAGGAGGGAACCACAGGCATATTCTTTCCTATAACTACTTTGAATCTGTTGAAGCTTGCCCAGAAATTAAGAAATGTGAGCCCATGGCTATGGAGCTTAATTCTTTCCTTCTGAACCTGCTTAACTGAAGGGTAACTGCCTAACCAAGCAGCGTGGAGAGGGTTGTCAGCCTGGGTGTAGTGCTGTGCTCATGTGGTTGTGCTGCTTGCAGGACAATCTGGACGTGGTGCCACAGCTCTATGAGCAGACATATAGGTGAGGTCTTGCATCCCACTGCATCCATCTGCTGAAGGTGAAGGCTGCATGATGATACGGTTACTTCAAGTATGAGTTGGAGCAGGAAAAATGCAAGTGGGTGTGAGACACCACAACTGATAACAGATGATACAGGTCCAAGAGCAGCTGTGAATAAATGTATTGTGAAAGTTGGGAAGAGATTTCTGACCATCCTACTTCTGTGGAAGAGTTGAGGACAGAACCAGAGCTAGTTAACAGACCTGACATGATTTATAAGATATATTGCAAAATGGTTCTTTACAGAGCAGATACCTGGGCTTAGAGTCCCATAATGAATCCCATGAGAAAATGAAATTTCTAGGGAAAGAACAGTTGAGTAACAGCGTAATTAAAATACACTGAAAATAAAACACTTTTGTCTTAAGATAGGGGGATACAACACAAACAATCAAAATGCTGACAGATAAGGGTTCTTGCTCCTCACTTGGAAGCTACCACTATATGGAAACGGTTTAAATGCAGTTGTTTTTCCACACCTTTTAGAAATGTGCACAGTCTGCTCTTTGAGCTAAGGTTTGGCAAGACTTCGATCTTAAATAAATGATCTCAGAGAATGTGGGCGTCAAAATGATAAAGATGTACTTTTCAAGTTTTTGCCTAGCCTCTGCTGAGTGCTGCTGCTGCCCAGCTCTGTGAGCATCTTCCAGACCTGTACAATCCTACTTCTAGAGGTAAGACAAACCCTCAGTTTTTCTGGCAGCTCAGCTGCCTTTACAGACACTTGCTTTTTTCACAAATTCCAAAGCCATCTCATGACACTTCATAGATATCTGCTAAAATAACACATTGAAAAGATGCTTCTCTTGAAAAGAAGAGAGGCAGACACCCAGAAAAAGGTATAATAGTCATTAAGGAAGCACTAAAGTGCCTGTTTTCCCAGTCACAGCTGACATGTGTGACTCATGCCCACTTGCTCTTCAGGAATATTTCCAGAAATGTGCCACCAAAGTGGTGCCTATCCAGTGGTGGGATTATCCAGTTACTGCATTGAATTTCATTATTTTATTCTGTCTATACAGAAGTGTATTCATTTCCATTTTTTCCATGCCTCTGTTTTGTGTGCTGGTTGCACAGGACTCCGTTCCCAGGATGCACAAGGTTAGTCCTTCCTGCATTTCAGATCTCAGTTATCTTCCTTCATGTATAGTCCTGCTTCTTTATATCCACACTTAGCTCACATTTTAGGGCTCTCTCATGTTACCTCCACTGGGGAGCACTTTACTCCCCTGTAACTTGCGTATGTACGGGGAGGCGGTGGTGGTGGTACAACTGCCCTTGATTAGATACATTCAATTCACCTCTTCCCAATGATAAAGTTAGAATCTGGTGTTAAGAGACTTTTTAATCACTATTTGCAAGACTCTGCTTATTGCTACCTGTAGCACTGAAAACTCTATGCAAGGCAAGGCAAGGCAAGGAAATTTTCCACTCCACTGATAAGAATTAATACAAGGCCCTTAAACCACATACAGATGTTCAATTTTAATAACTATTTGTAATTGAAACTATGATCAATTAATCTGCCCAAAGTGTCAGCACATTTTGACTTCTCACAAGTCTCTTTAGCCAAAAAGGATTAGACAGGGTGTTGGAAAGTGTCAAGTTCATTAAGTACCTTGTTGGTGGCCTCTTAGCCACCAGCTGTTAACTACTGACAGTGGGAGAGGCACTTCCAAAGTGTCTGACATGACCCAAGATGACATTTCCAAGCATGGGGTAGGTTGCCTTGCTGTTCTCAATACAACAAGCAGAGACTGCTCATGTCATTTGGCACATCTTGAGCTACAGTGTTGAGTGTCCCAAAATTTCCTTCTGCCTCTTCCAGAAGGCATCATGTTGTCACTGCAAAACCAGCCCAAAAAGCAAGAAATGAGTGTGAGAGGGAGATCAAAACACATAACAAATCTGAATGCTTTGATTTCAGGAGAATCCTTCTATGTCTGTCTGGAAGTGATCACATATTTCCCAGGATGTCTCCAAGGAAGGAACAGGACTTCGTTGCACTGGTTGGATGTTTAATTGCATCTCTTCAATGTCTGTTTCCATTGGCATGCAGATACACCTTTCTACTTAAATAGCATAACGTAATTTTTTCCATCCCTTGTTTGGGAAGTGCTCATCCTTTGGTCAATGCACAACAGCTTACTCGTTCTTCAGGCTGAAGGGATTTGTGATTTAATAAAGTCTTGGGATATGGCAAGTGTTATATCTCAGTTTTAGAGTTGCATTTGGGAAAGTATCTTAAAAAAGCAAAACTTACTTCCAGGTTTTTAAGAGAAAAGCTAACAGTGCAAAATGGCAGATCAGTCCAAAGCCCAGGCACAAACATGCCTCTTAAATGTATCAGGTTAAAGCTTATGATATATATGTTCCTGCCTAATTTTTGGAGTCCCAATGTGTGACATCTCTAGACGGTTTAATATGTAAGGCTGAGGAGTGCTGGTTGCATATTACTACGTGAGACCAAGAGAGAGTTTGAAGCTTCATTAAGAGACTGCATGCTCAGAGCTGAGGAATAAAGTGAGCTGTAAGGAGATGTTAAGGAGCAGTAAGCAAGTACTTCCCACGGCACCTGGAAAGGACACTCACTGACAGTGCATCATTTGATCCTGGCAGCACATGCAAGCTACAACCTGCCATACTGGTAATGTGACACCATGGGTTTTACTGCTTTGGGACTCAATGCGAGGAGGTTACCAGCACCAGAGCCTTCTCAGTGCCGTGAGTCACGCCTTTATACCCATAAAAATGATTTGTCAGCTACCTGGCCCACTGTCCTGTCTTTGATAGTGACTAATGGTGGATGCCTGGGGGAGAGCATGAGAACAGGCTAAGCATGTAATTATACCTCACCAAAATGTTTTCCCAGCTGTGGCACTTTGTGGGTCAGAGGCTCCTGGATCCAGAAATGGTCTTTCTGTTGCCCAGTAGTTTTTAGCACTGTCTTGTTCAGTTGCCTCTTAGCCTAGAAAACTGTTCAATAACAGGTGTCCTAAGGCAAAGAATTCCTCACCTGACTCTGTTGGATAAGCCCCTGTGTTTTAAACTTCTCTCAGCTTTCTGTGGTTTCTTCCCCTACTCTATCCCAGCATTGGAAGAGACAATGAAGACCTGAACACAGACACTGTTCACCTTTCCTATGCTACCTATATTTTTACACATTTCACTTATGCCAGCCTTTGGTTAACTCTTTAATGGCTCAAGAAGTCCAGCATATTGAACCATTCCACCACAGAAAAGCCTTTTTCTACTTTTGATTGCCCTCTCAGGTTAGGAAACCTTGTTAAACACTGTCACTTGGCTCCATAAATTGTGATGGCCACCTGGATGAGCAGGACTAGCATTATATCAGCTTGCTAATGTCCTATTGTCAGTCTGACAGAAAAAGGTCACACAGAGCCCGGGATGCAGGAAGAGGAGAGCAGCACTTGAGTCCTGGCTCTGGTGCCCTCAGTCTCACCAGACTCTCACAGGCTCTGGAATGAGAACACATGAGCTCATGGCAGTGATGGTATCTCCAGAGTGTGGTCCCACACACACACCTTCACCCTCCTTTCCACCCCCTCAGTCGAATCACGTCATGGGGCATTCCTTGGCTGCTGACAGGCTGTGCACGTCCCGCCTCAGGCACAGCTCCTGCTGCCACAGCTGCTCCTCAGGTCGTGAGCGCTGCCTGGCTGTAGCTCTGCCTGGCTGGCAGTGCACTCACTGCCCAGGAAGTTATTGTTTGTAAGAAGGTCCTGATCTTGCCACTGCCTGCTCCCACAGAAAACAAGCCCTGGCTTCATGATCCCTGCCAACCAAGGAGATGGGTCCCGTAACCTTGGAAAGACATCTTGCTCCTGGTGTGACATCCCTGCAGGCACTGCCTGGATATATGGGCAGGCTCTGATTTCTGCAGTAGTGCAATAACTTTTCCACTTCCAACCCTTTCTTGTGCAACATGCAGGTGGTATTTCTCATCTTTAGCAATCTGGGATACAACTTTCCTTATTTCCCTCAGCACCTTTTATGCAGGGACAGCTGTGTGCAAGAGTTCACTTGCTGGGTTTTAGGGTCACCAACATCATTTTTGGAAATCTTAAATGTTTAAGGAGTTAGTTATGAGGAAACATCAGTGATGGTAGGGAGGATCCAGAGAGATGGGAGGGAGCATGACAACAAATGCTGATTCTTAAAGTACAAAGTCAAAACTGGCCCAGTGATCTGACCCCTCAAAAAGGTTGTGTCAGGATCTGTCAAAGCTCAGATTGTATCTGTCTCTGCAGTTCTGGCTCAGCTCCAACTCTACTTTTTTGCCCTACAGGTTTTTGATCTGGGTACAGACACAGACTGGAGTGGCAGGAAACCTCTGCTTGCTGTGCTGCGCTCCAGCAGCTGGCTTCTGCTGCAGTTGGCAGGAAGGGTTTTTTTGAGGGCACCTGAGCCCATGGTTTCTTCTTTCTCAGCAGTATTCAGGCTTGGTTGTGGCTTTGTAATCAACAAAATGAATTCCCTTGGAACCACAGATTTTTCTGTCATGAGTAGTTCGGAAAATATTCAGTTCATGTATATTACAAGTCTTAGGTTGCATTAGGAGATGGGATGCGATAGAACACGATGGCAATGAGTCACCTCATATCATGTTTTATTGTGATGTGTCAGCTGAGAAAGCTAGAGAGGTATAGGTGTTTCCACCAGCCCAATTATGAAACAACCACTGGTTCCTGCAGAGATTACTAAATTTTTCCTAGGCTAGTTAGTAGATAGGTTTAGATCTGTGGTTTAGCAATGTTTTGTTTAAGTTGCTAACAATGAGCTGCCTTAGAATCTATTTTCCACCCAGAAAAGTACTCAGTCTCTCATTAGCAATGGTTAACCTTGTTCAAATACTCCAGTCATCAGGATGAGACTGCTTGTCTTAGCAGAGGGGAAATTTGTGAGATTGCCTTTATTTTATGGCTACTTTCTACTGGCATTGACTAGAAGAGGATGATGATGCCATCACTTGTTGCTGTTGTAGAACTGAGAATACAAAGGCATCATTTGGAAAGTCAGGAGGTTAGAGACTGGCCTTATACCTGTCAGTTTCATCTGGAGAGTGAGAGATGCCTAGGCAGGCAAAAGATTTTCAAGGCAGGTTTTTCATCTCCATTATTGTTGGGTGAGTTACTGGTGATCATTAAGAAGAAACACACAGGACCCTTCAGGATGTTGCAGCAGTTCTGGGGATGAAACTGTGTCTATAGGAAGTGGCTGATGGAATTGGTGGAGACCAATGGGGCTCAGTCCCTCTCCACCACTGGTCTGGTGAGACATTCAGCCAAGTGCTTTGCTTCCTGCTGAAAGGCCCATGGAGTTACTAAGGCTGCATGACCAAATGGCCACTCAGCTAGGCACGGGCAGTATCTGGTGTACATGGTCTGCTATGTTGGTGATGCTGGATGAGGGGACTTTTGTAAAAGTTCAGGTAAATTTGGAGAACAGGGATTTCTATGTTCGGCTTTTCTTGTGCTATTTATTTGGGGCAGGTACGTGTGTCTGCTCCATTCACTGAAGTGCTCTGGGGCTTTTCCTGTGTCAATAAACAGCAACCAGGGTAGGATTTTTCCCTTCATTTTTGTACTATGGTTTGAACTCCCCTTTTTTAAGTGTTGGTCTTGCACCGTTAACCCCTCGCAGCCCTGGTTTGAGGAGGTTTCCTATCTGGCTTGTAAATGCCTCAGAGGAGGCATCTGGGGAGGAAAGCTGAATAATGGAAATGTTAACAGACCTTTCATTACACACCCAATACATCATTACTTAATTTCTTTGCTTTTGTCTCCTGTTTTTATAGTTGTTTTTTTTTTTTCTTCCTCTGATCAATAGCATTCATCCAACTCAGTGAACAGGCTTGATACTGTTTTTATGGTGCAGAAATTACTGTTGCTTTGACTGGCTCCTATTAACAGGTGACACTGCTTGGCAGAAAACAATGTATCTTCCTATTATTTGGAAAATAAATGTGATTTATGGGAGCAGCAATCAATAGTGGTCTGTGCCTTGCTGTCAGAGTGCTTGCTTGCTTGAAATAAGGCTTTTACCTTTGGAGTGTGAAGACTGTTTGTCTACTGCTACAGAGCCATTTATAATAGATATTTTTAAACCTGAGCTTTTACTAAATTTTTTTTTAAAGATTATGGTAAAGAATAGGTGGTTGTCTTTTTAAAGATTTGATGCTTTTGTGTGGAAAGCACTTGTGTAGGTGTGGAGTTAAGCACGCTGGCAGGGAAGGACAAATTGAGGATGCTGGAGATGATGGAGAGAGGAGGAGGAAGGGGAAAGCTGACCACTGAGCACCTGCTATCATTTGCCTTCACTCAGTGAAGAGATGATGGTCAGCACTGAAGATTTATTATTAAAATCCCACAATACTGATAGCAAAGCTGAACCAATTCAACTGCAGGGAAGGAGAACTGCTTCACCTGATAGCTGTGCAAGACCTTTCCTAGAGATGTCTAGGGAGGCCTGTGAGGCTGTTCCTGCTTTTTCTGTTCATTCTTGCTCTTTTGCAGCAATCTTTCTGCTGCCTACTAGTTGGCTTTAGCTACTGTGGGACAACTCAGCTCCCAGACAGCGCAGGTATGAGCCCTCTGCCTCTAATATTCGTGCTGAGAATGTTTTATGCTTCTTGAAAAACTAGTAAATAAAGAGCTTACCTATTTGGGGACACTTTCTGTGCTTCTCTTAGGGCAAAGGAACTCAGGGAGCTCTTCATTGCTTTGGATATTTTTTAAAAATTAAAAATATATACAGTTTCCAAGTCCCCTCAACTCTTCAGCTTATTCCAGGTGTAACAGCAATTTAAAGTACAGTTGTGATGTGTTTACACAGAGAGAACACCCTCTGGCTAAGCACATGTATCAATACCTCTGCAAGTTGAAGCCAAACCCTGAACTCTTCTTCATAATTTTATCTCCTGTGCCAAGGAGGATTGGACACAGACCTCAAGGCACCAGAGCTGTGGGTCACCTTGGCTGGGCATGGGGACTCCACACCTCCAAGGATGGGTGCACTGGGAGAGCTGCAATGATTCAAGCCCCTAGATGTTGGAAAGCCACCCAAATGATTCCAGCCCGGGGTAGAAATAGTCATCTCTCAGGAATCACAATCTCAGCAAAAAAATTCTGTCCTATGATGTGCTGTATAAGGGGCCACACTTTTGCAAAATTACCAGTGAAAGAAGCCCTGTGTCCAAAAGGCATATCCACATGTTTGCACAGGAAAGGAGACACAGTGAATAGATAATTACTGCTGCACAAAGGGCCAAAGACACATGGCCCAAATTATTTCTCTGTAACGAACTGAGCTGCTCAGAAACACAGTTAATCAAGAGATTTTCATTAAGGTCTTTTGATAAAGATGAAGGGTCCCCTAGGATGCAGGTACATCAGATAGGAAGAGGTTGATCATTAATTTTAAAAAGTCAATTTTCTGACAGGTGAAGTCTTCACAGAATCACAGAATGGTTGGAAAAGACTTCTAGAGATCATACGGTCCAAGCCCCTGCTAAAGCAGATTCTCCTTGATCGGGTCGCACAGGAACATGTCCAAGCAGGTTTGAAAACCTCCAGGGAAGGAGACTCCACACCCTTCCTGGGCAGCTAGTGCCAGGGCCCCCTCCCCTGAACAGCGAATCAGTTTCTCCTCATGTTCAAGTGGAACTTCCTGCATTCTAGCTTTTGCCTGTTACTTGGTACTACAGAAAAAAAGGCTCATCTCATCCTCTCAACACTTGCCCTTGGGATATTTTAAGTGTTGATAAAGTCCCCCCTCAGTCTTCTCCAGGCTAAACAGTTCCAGTCCCCTTAGCATCTTGGTGGCCCTACTCTGGACTGGGGACCCCAGAACTGGACGCAGGACTCCAGATGAGGCCTCAGCAGGGCAGAGTAGAGGGAGAGCAGAATCTCCATTGACCTGCTGGCCACACTCTTCTGGATGCATCCCAGGATGCCATTGGCCTTCTTGGCCACAAGGACACATTGCTGGCTCATGGTTAGTTTATTATCAACTAGCACTCCCAGGTCTCTCTGCAGAGCTGCTCGCCAGCAGGTCACCCCTAGCCTGTCCCGCTACTTGGGGTTGTTCCTTCCAAGGTGCAGAACTCTGCACTTGTCATTTTTGAACCTTATAATGTTCCTCTCTGCCCAGAGAATTTTATTTTGGAGATGTTTTACTATCCCTTCCTGATAACCTTCTTGATCTTCTTTGGGGCTAATTCCTGGTCAAGCTGAACACCTGAAAGTTGTTTCTTTCTCCATAAAAATGAGTATGCATGCATACATATGCATATGTATATGTCTCTCAAGCACCTTCTGGATATTTTCTGGTACTTTTCTTAAGACAAGAAGATGGATACTGTACTGGCAGCTAGGAAGGTGAAGCAAACTGGAATTGCCTTTATCAATCTTAAACCAGTGGAATCAGCAGTTTTCTAAATATCTTTCTGCAGAGCCTTTAATTTTTAGACCTCTGAGTTTATGTTCAGGTAGTGCCAAACATCAGGGTGATCTAAGCCTGATTTGGGTCTCCTCAGTGGAACTCCTTTTTTTTTTATGGTCAAGAGGAGAATATTATCAAAGTCTGATCTGCTACATTACATGGAGCCATATAATCTCATTTAATGATGCCTGCATTGAAGTTATGATCTCATGGCAAGCTTAGAGTGTATCTCATAGAGAAACACCCACCCACGACTGGAATAATTATCTCTTTAAGGCGTCATCCCTTACAGAAGGCACTTCAGTTTACTGCATAAACTGTCTGTCTGGCTGCAATGTCTTTACACAAGTAGGAATGTCTCTGGCCTGGACTAAACATAGAGTTTGTGCTGAATTAGCTATAAGGAATGGATTTCAATGGGTAAAATTTCATAAATACAGTCTGCCAGTAGATAAATAGTATTATGCTGTTGTTAAAGGGACTTTGGTGTAGTTTATTTCTTCAACTTGCAAGAGTTGGATAGAGAGTCCACAGTTTTATTATTTCCTTATCTGAAATTATGAGATATGGCTTTATTTTTGTACTTTGAAGATTAATTTAAAATAAATATCATACTTCTATCAGACTCTTTCCTTCTGTTGGGGACTTTTGTCACATGGATATCCTCATTGCAGGTACAGCTTTTTCTGGCGTCCCACTTTGGAGAGGGCGTATTTCTGTGTGGTGATCTGGCTTTTGGTGTGGAAGTCAGCACTGTGTTTTAGCACTGTACCTAGTGACAACTACTCGAGACGTGAACTTGAAGAGGTACCGTATATCAATTATACCAAGACAGACAGTCTGAGGTAAAATTCTGTACTTATTTAAGGGTTCACATATGTGACATAAAGAAGCTATTGCTATGTGTATCATTGCAATGAATGTCACTGTTAAATTATGTTTTATTTTGATCAGGAAACAGACTAGTCAAGTAACAGAAGCAGAATCTAGTGATAATTTGATAACATTATCAGAATGTGTCCTCTAGTAAAGATCCTGAAAAGTCTTCCTGTTTAAATTAAATCTTGTGGAGTGCACAGTGCTTTTCTGGATGGAACTAACCATTCCTTAATTTAGGTCTGGCAGTTACTGTCTTCTTTGTGCGATATTCAGTTTTTTTAACACCGATAGTCAGTGAAATAAATCATGATGCCTCCTTCCAAGTCAAGTGGTGAAGAAATCCAGTGAACCCACAGTACCTTAAAGCAGCCTTTGCCAGCTAATTTGTATTGCTCCAAATGTGGAGCACTCTACTGTAACGAGTTAACTCCAATACTGACATAGTAAACCCTCAAATCCTGCTGTCATTTATGAGCCTAGAAGGGGCTTTGCACCACAAAGCTTAATGTACTCCTGTTGCGTTCTTGACTTCATAAATAAAGCAGTGCTCCGCTTTCTCTCTAGGAAGAGGTGATTGTATTCTTGACTCCCTTGTCGAATTGAAATGGCTATTACGAGAGCTTTTGGCATGGGCCGAGATTTTTCTACTTTCTAAGCTACTTCATCCTCATTTTTGATACAGATGAATTTTGTAAAAATATCTGTTATGATTTCTTCAGGTCCTTCTGGTTTGTTGCAATTCCTGAGCATTTGGGGCTCCAAAGTGTTTTAATCTAAAAGAATAATTTATGATGAAGGAATCAGCTGTGGTAAGTCATTTTATCACTTGCCTTCCTAAACTGGACAGGGGAGAGGTTTGTGAGTCGAGAGAAGGACAAAGTGATCACTCAGCAATTAGTGTAATGGGAAAAACAGACTCCACGTCGGAAGAAATGGTTTGATCTATTAACGAACAATGAGAAAAGAGCAGGGAAAATGAGAAATCTTGAAACACCTCTCCCACTCCTCCCTCCTTCAAGACTCTCCTTCCATCCTCCTTCCCCCACCAGTGGCACAGGGGACGGGGAATGGGGGTTGTGGTCAGTTCATTATAGATGGACTTTGCTGCTGCTTTGTCTCAGGGAGAGGCCTCCTCACACTTCCCACTGCTACGGTTTGGGGTCCGTCCCCACAGGAGACAGTCCCTCACGAACTTCTCCAGTGTAGGTCCTTCCTGTGGGCTACTGTTCTTCACAAACTGCCCCAATGGGGGTCATCCACAGGGAAACCAGTCCTTCACTTGCTGACTGCTCCAGTGTGAGTTCCCCACAGGGTCACAAGTCCTCACAGCAAACTTGCTCTGGTGTGGGCTTCTCTCTCCCCATGGGCTCTCAGGTCCTGCCAGGAACTTGCTCCAGGGTGAGCTTCCCACAGAGTCAAAGCCTCCTTCAGGCATCCCCCTGCTCTGGCATTGGGTCCTCCATGGTCTGCAAGTGGATCTCTGCTCCATTGTGGACCTTCATGGGCTCCATGGGCAGGGCCTCACCATGGTTTTCACCACGGTTCACAGGGGAATGTCTCTTCCAGTGCCTGGGAACCCCCTCCCCCTTCTTCTCCACTGACCTTGGTGTCTGAGGAGATGTTCTCGCTTTCTCACTCCCTTCTGCTACTGCTGCAGTTTTAGCACAGGCACAGCAACTTCTTCTCCATTTCAGATACATTATTCACAGAGGTTTTACCTCAATCCTCAATCAATAAACCTAATTAGCTTGGCCTTAGTCAGCTGCGGGTCCATCTTAGAATTGACTGGCATTAGCCCTATCAGCTACAGGGGAAACTTCTGGCAGATCTTTGTTTAAAGACGCCACCCCTGTAGCTCCTGCTATCAAAACCTGGCCACACCAACCCATTACATTAGCCCATACAGATATGAAGTTCAAAGCTGGAAATTCGCTGGAGTGAGGGTGGGCTGGATGCAGAAAGTGGTTTGATATATGAGGCATGGCCACGTTACAAATATAACTCTGAACCTGAGGAGGTGGCTTTCATGGTTGACTCAGGGATCTGTACACAGTTCTTGACTCTGCTCCTGCCTTCTTGAGTCAATCTTAAAAAATGGTTACCAATCAGCCTATCTCTGTTCCCTATGGATAAAAGTAATTTATTCCCTATCTCTTGCACTTCATTCAATCCATTTAGCTCATTAATTCTTCAGACCAGGAACTCAATAATGCTGTTTCACAAGACAAGCACACAGAAAAATAATGTGGAGCAATACAGATCAAGCAGTCTTGTAGCTTATACCAATGAAATTCAACCCTACTAAGTACTCTCCCTTGCTACCAATAATGAGACAACACATTTCTTCTCTCTGAAATCTAGACCCACCAAAGATGGAGATGGATGAGGCCTAAGTGACTTGCTCCACCCTTCTGCCAGTGTCTCCTGTTGTATTCTGTCTCATTTTGCCTAATTATATTTGTAGTGCAAGTATTTGTTCAACCACAGCCATATCTTAGGGCTTTCCCAGAGATAAGGGGCTTTATTTCACTTCCATCCACAGCTATCTGCAAAACAATGTAGTTAGTCTATCCCAAGTTTGTCAAGAGAAAACACAACCAAACAGCTTAAATGGTATTTGGAGGAACAACACATTTCTGCTCTTTGGCATAATTCAGCCTCTAACTCTTTATCCAGCTGTTCCTGTGCTATGATGTCCACCACTATGGGATGTGATGCAGAGCAGGGCTATACAAAGATGCCTTCTTCATTTAGAGAAAAATTTCAGCACATCCATCATGGGAAAAGTTGGTGATTTAGTTTTTGCATTTGTAACTTGCCCTTTTGTAAGTACTCACATTTTTCAGAGTGCAGGTCAGTGCAGAAGCAATGTCACCAATTCTCTTCTGCCTTTCCTTCAGCTCTGCCCCCAGTATCCTGGACTTCAGTGGGAGTGGAGTGGAACAGACCCTGTAACTCTCTTCTCTGAGGGGCTTAAACATATTTTCCTGCTTGTTAGACAAACCTAATGTAACCCAACTATCCAAGCTAGTTAGTGTGGTAAAAAGATGCCCTAAGATCTCAAGAATACAGAACAAAAGGAAGAACATTCAAAAAGGCTTCCAAAACAGCTACTTTTAATGGAATTAGATAGCTTAGCTAAATAAATAAGAAGCTATTGCTTGTAGAAAAAAAAAAATCAATGATTTCCCTTGAGGTAAAATCAGCAGAGCAAAAGGAAAAAAAAAAGTCTAAAAAGAAAAATCCCTCACCGTAAACCCAAAGGGACTTGTCAGCTCCACGGCAGAAATTGGAGAGACCACTCAAGCAAAAAGAGGATTAGGCTATCTCCTATCAAAGCACACATGGACTGGATTTTTACAGCAACTCAAACAGAAAGTGGTGGGGTTTGGATTTTTTTCCCATTTCCAGCTGTGATTGGAAGACAACCCCCCCCTCCCCCAGTACAGTCCATAGGATAATGTCTTTCCAGCAGGACCAGTGCCTGTGTTCTCCTTTTGAGTCCATCAGCTTTAACAATTATAAAACTGCTCTGTTTAGCACAGGGATCCCAAAGGCAGCATGAAACATTTATATCTTTGGTTAAATGTATGACAACCCATGTCTCACAGTGCTGAACATGAGACTGAGCTGGCCTGGCTCTGAGAAGGAAAAGACATAGTTGGTAACAAAGGGTCTTGGATGCTGCCTGATGCAGGAAAGCTGGAAGCAGCTATGCTACCACAAATCCTGCCTCCCCATCCCCTCTGACCTGGGCTTCTGACCCCAGACACATCAGCACTCAGCTATTTTGAATCTGCTCAGGCTTCCAAAAATACCAGGCATGCCCTGAGCATACTCACATTAGCACGGCCTCCCCTGAGAGAACGTGCTCCAAGCCTGTTTGCTCCATGCTCGGAGCACTATGTCCACCCACCACACTGCCTCCTTGATGCCTCAAAATGGTATTTACAAGAGGTAGAAACTGGGCAAATTATTACTTAACTGTGAATAAATGATTCTTTATTATTTTTTTTCCACTGAGCCTTCAGCTTTTCAGACTGTGCTTTTGCTTGTGTGCAGTTCACTTAAACACTGAGGGGAGGGGATTACAGTACTGCTGTATAGTTCTCAGTGCTGGCACAAGTCACCTCATTGCGCTGGTCCTCTTCTCTATGAAGTCCCTCCAGGTATTGTTTCCTCTAGGCTAAGTCCAGTTCCATCCTCTAATTCATTCTTGCAGCTTCTTAGGTTGGGCTGGTGGCAGTTTCAGGGGCCACAAGAAAGATCACTTTTATTTAATGTGCCCTTTGTCTTTCTTATTATATGGCTCCTGCAGTCATTTTATGGTAAACTATGCCAGGGCAACATAGCTGGGCATCCTCACTTGCACATCTTCACACCAGCTGGTGCATTGTGTGTTTGGTGACTAGCCACTGTCACTCTGTGAATTGGCCCTGCTCCCACTGTCTGCTTTGTGGTTTAACCAATTTTTCCCTAAAGAAAGAACAGATATGGTTTTAATTTAAAATCTCCTTCTGGGCTTTCAGCTCTTCTGAAAGTTATTAATTCCAGGACAGGCACAATTTTCTCCCTCTTTTTCGCCTTAGATTCTGGTGCTGTTAGAGGTAATGTGTCTCTGTCTGTCTACCATTTAGTTATAAAGCCTTTGACACTGTGTAACTGTCTCCTTTTCTTTTTCTATTTTCCTTGCCACTCTATTGCCAGCTGGAGGAAAAAAAAAAAAGTTATCTCCTTCCTACGGGCAGGGCAGGAGGAGATAAAAAAGCAATTCTAACACCAAAGCTCAAAGTCTACCTGCCAAGCCTTCAGGCACCACTTTTCCTCAGCTAAACCTGACAGTGTCCTAAGCCTGACACCTCCTCAAGTTCTTCTTGAAGATTTCCCTAAACAACCCTACATGTTCTGCATTCAGAGACACACAACCAAGTCCATGTGTTGCTGCATTCCTGCTGTGGTCACCAATGAGGTGTTCTGTGCAGGTTTTCACCTCAGAGCCTACCCTGAAAGGAGCCACACGCTTAAAGATGGTTTCAATCTATACTCAGCAGATGAAACTTTCTGCTGAGATGGGGTAGCTGCAAGTTCAGATCCCTCAGCTGCCTGAAGGCTTCACAGTATTATCTTCTGCCCACAAGGCTTTTCTTTTGGAGGTAGGAGAATAAGTGAACATGTTTAAAAAAGCTGTTCAAGGATTTCTTACAGCATGGGAAAGCTTCATCACAAGACTATACCCAATGCCAGACCCAGTGAGCAAGAGTCCTACAGCCTATGAGCACTGTGACCGTCAGGTAACGGGCCCCATAGGTCTACAGCAGTAACCTTCCTCTAAGATGTCATATTTTGTCAAAAAACAGTAGACCTGACTTTAAGAGCTACCATCAGTAGAGTCCTCTCCATAGGAGAGCTTCATATTAAAGTGAGTTTCTTAGTCTCTTCCTCTGTAACATTTTGTGATGTCAGTTTACCTTATCTTGATGCCATTCCTTAAAGTGTCTGACTTGCAATGGGGGTCTTTTCAGGTATTAGTGCCCAAATTCTGCTTAAAATCTAATTCTAACCCTCTCATTCAAGTTAAAATGGATACTTTATACTCAAGCTATCAATTCAGTTTGAATTTACATCACCCCTTTTTAACCTCAAGACTTCTAAATACAAGTACTTCAGCATATGTTACCAAACAGTATTCAAAGATGCTGTCGATTTACCTGTCAAAGCTAGCTGTAGTACAAAATTCATTGCTCAGTATGTGGTTAAAGTAGATTCTGTATTTTTACAGGTTTATACATTCAGCTTCAGGCATTTTATTATGACTGGTGCTAATGATAAGCTTTCAAAATCAACATGCGTGGTAGAGTGACCATAATCCTTACTCTGCCTAGTTTTCTTGTTTTAAAAACCTCTTCCAAGCAGACTTTTGTAAACCAGTACTGCCTTCCTTGAACTATTTCAGATGAATAATTCTGATGACAGGGAAATATTTTACCAGTACCTCCCTCATTCCCTGCAAAATCCCTTCACATTTTAAAAACTTAGGAGAAACCCAGAAATTTGCCACTTCCCAACTGCTGTTTGCTCCTTAGAGCCTATATTTGGAGCATTGCCAGAAGCTCTCATCAATCTGCTTGTGATATATACATAACTCTCTCAGCATAATGTATGGCTGTGGACAAGAAATAAGCACAGGAAAATAACGGCTGCTGATTTCGCTATCAATATACTCTCTGACCTTGACCCCTGGCTGGAAACCACCATATTATTAATTCAAGTCTCATGTTGTCACTTCTCTTTACATGTAATGGTTGTTCTGCATAGGCTTTATTACTGAGTAGATTTCACAAACTGGGAATAAAATCACACTGTTAGCATGACACCCCCAAATATGAATCTGTCTGCTGGGTTTCTCATGAGTGCTAGTTACTCTTTACATGATCTCAGCACCTTCCTACTGACCCAGAACATGAGCAGAACTAATAATAGAAAGCACTAAACTCACTGTTAGTGTAGACTAATTTTGTTTAAAACCACTAGCCCAAATCCCAATTGGATTTATTTGCAGAAATGTGAGCCCTTGGTGTAGTACAGATACCACTTTTTTTGCTGCTGTTTGAAAGCTTAGATTCTTGCTTAGAAAGATCTATCTTCTATTAATGACAGCTGCATTTAGATTGCATGAATCAGTACGTGCCATAAACTGCTTGAACACTCGTTAAACCTGATGAATTAAATAACCCTCCTGGGCTGGAGAGAGATGTTGCTGCTATAGTTTATGATATATCATATATCACATCTGTTTGTTATTGTTCTACCCGTGTTACTTGATGTATAAAAGGAATATTACCAGCAGGAGAAAGTCCTGCTTATTTTGGAAGAAACATGTATTCCACAAATAGAAGAGAGTCCAAAAAGCCTGGAAATTGGGAAACCTGCTGGAAATCTCTCTGATGGCCCAAGGAAGCGCTGGAGGATTTGTCTAAATGGAGAAAGAACCTGAAGAATATTATTATGGAGTAGCTATTATGCCATGGGTTGGATTTTTTTTTTTTTTACAGTAAAACAACTTGTATTCCGACTTTAATTCCATTAATTTTGAGCAATTTCCCCTTGGAAGTTTCACCACAGGGGCTGCTCCTCCACTGCTAGGATCTCTCAGGTTGGAGTCTGGTACTCTATGATACTGATATGTGTCTCTCCTCTGTTCCCAGGGAGCATTGGACTGGGGCCCAGATTTGCGTTTCAGTGGCTTTCTAAACTGTGTCAGTCTTGAGCAAAGGTAAATCCTCTTAAAATTGCAGGCCAAACATAATTCACTTTGTGTTATCTATGTAAGCTCATTTTTTTATTAGCTGGTAGCAGGATTTCTCTAGTTCTCAGGTTCACACTTTGGTTCGGCCATGTATGTGTTGGATGTCTGAGAGCAGCTCCTATCAGCCCAAGCCAGTTTCCAGTGGAGTTAATGGGTTCTGAGCCAGGCCAGCTGCCCTTGGCTGTGAACTGTAAAATAAATATTTCTCTTAAATACAGAGTATCTCGACTATTCCAAGAATGTCTCAAAAGCCAGTCTAGGCTATGTCAGCTCTTCTTCATTTGCAAAGGGGAAAAATCATTTCAGAACTGAGGCATGGGAAGTATGCAATGCTGAGTTGTGTCATTGTCTAAACTTTGGGCAGAGTGGGATGTTAGGGAAGGTTTCCAGGGAACCAGAAAAACTTTCACAAACTTGTTGGCTGACATCCATGGCAAATGGCATTCCAGATATGGCAGAGAATTAAGCAGCTCAATAGTAAAGTAAAACCACATCAAAAAATACAGACCATAATGCTTATATTTTAACATTAAGTGCTAAAAATATAAGTGCTGTAAAAGTCAGTGAGATTGGGGAAGATACAATTTCTGCTAGTATTTCAATTGTTATTTTCTGTTATTTTGGTTAAAAACAGATGCCTTTAAACAGGTAAATTGTTTCCTGGCTTTAGGAGAGACTAATCTTTAAGTTACAATGTACTTTGCTAAAGTGTGGACAAAATTTCTCTCACCTGGCCAGTGATGGGTCATGCTGTGATGAGAACATCAGGCTTAGTGTCTCTTTTAAATCTAATATATAGATAGACAAGGAAAAAAGCCATCTTTCAAAGAAGTGCACCTAGGACTCAAAAAATCTTCACTTGGGCTATGTAAAATAATCAAAGTAAACAAATATTCCATACCTCTGATAGCCAAAGCTCTGCTGACCTAGACCCAAATGTTCAAGTATGGAGTCAGGCTGTGCAAGCCACAGTCCTCTAATGGTTCTCCTCTCGTATGTCCATTATTCCCTTCCTAAGTTGTCTTTCCATCCCTCTCTGGGGCATCTCTGTCTTGATCCCCAGATCCAGTATTTTTTGAACGCTGGCAACTCTCTGAATTACAGGATTCCTTGGGTAACAAGCACCCATAGGGAGCTGTCTCCATGGAGCCTGCTGTCTAAGAACCCGCTGCAAACAGTGAAGCTCTAGTCAATGCAACTACTTGAATCCTGGTAATATTTAAGCTCATCCTGAAGTACTTACCTACCTTTGGCCAGCTGACTTGCCCTCTAGGCTTCAGTGATCAGACTGAGCTTGACTGTAGCAGTGTCCTATATATGAGCCAACCTGGCAGACATCTTGACTTCTACATCCTAAGCAGGATCTGAATCCTGCCTTTGCTGTCCAGATTAAAGTCCTGGCGTGTCTTTGTGAGTGCCCAGTTGGTTTTGCTTTAGTTTTTAATCTTTCCTCCTCATGCTTTAACCTTTCTACATCTTTTTCTTGTCATGGCAGGTGATAATGCTGTTCTGCTTGTCTCTCAGGCTCTCAACCTGGCCATCATTTTAGCTAGGATTTAGCTGAGGTGTGATTACTGAAGTCTCAGTGGTTCTAACAGCCAATCCTTCCTAGCAATTCACACAGATAAATCTCTCCTGCAGACATACAACTTTTCATACCTATATTCTTGTAGGTTTCTTTCCATTGCCCTAGAAAATTTCAGTACAACCTCACTCCTACCCATGGGCCACCAAAGGTCTTTCTCTAGCCTGGATTGCCTCTCACCTTCCTTTTTCCATGCTGACACCTGTTTCTCAAGTATATTGAACATAAGCTTCTTGCCTGCCTCTCCAGGTGCAGCTTGGCCTGTTCCATACCTTTGGCATCAGCTTCATTGCCTGTTGAGGTGGTAACTCCCTGATGGGGTGCCATCATCCCCTCGTTAAATTTTCCCACAAGAACCTGTACACTTCCTCCCATCAGGCCCTCAGGCTTGGGAGAGACTTCTTGCAAACAGTCACATGGCTACATCATTATGTGCTTTCAAAGCTCTTATTGAAATTCTCCTTTGCCATAAGGCTCAAGAAAAAATGAGACACCTTTGACATTACACAGACTACAAAAGTATATCATACCAAGTAATATATTTGTTTCTCATTTTTCCTGTATATTTTTTCTTACACTTTGATTATAAGGTCTTTGGGGTAAGAATCACACGCAGGGGTTGGCTATTAGAGAAGCCGTCAATGCATCATAAGGCTAAATAAAGGAAGGTAGTTAACACTTTTTCATGCAAGGGAAGGACATGCAGCTGGCTGTTGTGAACTTCACCAGGAGCCATGAGTGTTGACATCAGTTTGCCTACCTCATTGTAATTTTTTTTTTCTAGGGTAATTAGCTTTGGGAGATATGAGAACACCTCATTTCAAGCAACAGCGTCAAACACCACCTGCATTTTCTTCAGTGCTGCATTTTTTGGAGAAGCCACTGGAGGGACACCTCCACTACAAAACTACAACCAGCCGCCGTCTGCTCCAGCGCTTCCAGCCTCATCGCCTCCTGCTCCCTCTTGGGGGAAAGACACCAAACGGGTGTTATTTTGATGGTTACAAATTCTTTCTGGTTTAAAATCAGCGACCTAACATGACCTGAAGTTATTCGTTCTACAGACCTAAGAGGAAAAGAAAGGAAAAAAAAAAAGCCCATGTTACTTTGGCCCACCGTTAAAGCTGAAAATGTAATGTGAGGGATGTCAGAAGGACTGCTCCTGCTAAGACTAACGTGTAGAGAGTCCTGTGCTGAAGAGAAGCCAGCTCACACAAGCAAAGGCTGCAAAACCCGGACAGGAACAGCCATAGCACAAGTCTGAAGCCCATGGACACATTTAGGCAACCAAATAATCTGTGATGGCCAGGCTATTCCTCTTGGTGCTGTGGGTTTTTAGGAGTGAAGACCATAACAAAGCTGAAACAACCTCATGCTGGGTCCTGGAGAGCTGCAAAATTTCCTCATCAGGTATCCTCCTGTAATTGCAAACTGACTCTTGACAAAACATTTCCCCCCTCCCTCCTCAAGTTAAATGAACTAATATCTATGGCTATCCACTGCTTTTCTGTAAAAATTATTAGTTACAGATAAAGTTGCAATCTGGGGAATACATGTCTAAATGTGTCTAAAACATATCTCTCTGCAAATACGATTCTATTTCTGTCTGAAACAGAAGGCAGGAAACATTTATGTATCTAAATTTATCTTGAAAGGAATATTTATTAAAAAGTCACCATAGAAACAGAAATCCAGAAGAATTAGGCTTTTTCCAGTTGTTACAATTACTATTTCCTCCACAGCATGACCTGTTACATAGCAAACAATGAAGGGCTCAAGGTCTGTTATAATCTTATTCTAGAGACTTTTGGTCTTTAATGAGAAACCCCCCAACTTTTGTGGCATGTGAAACTGCCCTTTCATCTCTGCTTTAATCCACTGAACAAAAAGAGGAAAAACACCCCTTTGGAATATTTACCTGCAGAAAAAATGCAAGGAAAAAGTCTGAACTTGCAGTGCATGATTTCAGGGCAGTATCCAGGAGTGTTTGTCAGGTTTTAAAATGCTATTTTTTTTAATAAGCAAGCTCCATGGCTAACTGCACACAGTTAACAAAACGTCTGCTCTGC
Organism: Urocolius indicus; assembly: GCA_013401255.1. Classification (NCBI taxonomy): domain Eukaryota; kingdom Metazoa; phylum Chordata; class Aves; order Coliiformes; family Coliidae; genus Urocolius; species Urocolius indicus. Next base: position 147,099 of record WBNH01005792.1, read on the forward strand.
CTGGTGGTCCAGTGATCTCTAAATCGTGTCAATGGTTGTCACAGCTACTGTTTCTAAAGCCATTTTACCATGAAAATGTTCTGTAAAATATTGAGCAGCCTATATTCCCAGCCTTACCTGGTGCAGACTTTCACATTGGCTATTTAGTACAGTAGCTACTCCAGATGAACAATAAGAGTTTCATTCTCACAATATAGCTGATACAAATGTCCTATCATGGAAGCTTTGCTTTTCCTCACTGGATATATTTTCTAAATGGGACAATGTGATCCTGTATGCACAGGTTATATTTATCACAGCTGGCTTAGGCAGAGGCAGAATTAATTAGGAAGTGTCTCAAATGTCAGATCATTAAATGAAATTGTAAAAAGGTAAACTGTAGTCTTCTGTGAGCAGGTACCTATCTCAAAAAAGGATCCTTGAAACAAACTACAATTGCTGCAAAATATTAATGTCTTCTTTACACTTGCTTACAAGGACAATGTATACGATTTCACATAAACACCAAAACTTTCTACGTTGATGTGAAGATCAGCACTGAGGTCATGATGAAGAATTTCTTTAGTCTCTGAGGAATGACTAAACACTGAACAAATATTTAATTTGCATTTTACATTACTATTGAATAGACTGTTCTTCTTCAAAAAATCCCTCTGGAGTTTATTTGAGTTCTTGTAAAAAAATGTACAGGAATAAAATGGGAAAACTAAGACATATATAACAATCAGGAAATGTTTAATAAATTATTTCCTTTTACTATTTGAATACAGGAAAAGGTACCATAATAGTAAAAAAAAAAAATTAAAAAAGGGAAAATGTATCTCTAATGTGCCAGTTTTTTCTAGCCTGAAATCAATATTTAGACTCAATAGTAGGAATGCATTTTAGTTGGAGAAACTCTTGTAATAGTTTTAAAATCACGAGTGCAAGGTCTGTTATTTTAATGTACCATTTGACCCCAGAGATTCGCAGGAGATTTCTGTATCAGGATGCTAACTCTTACCCACATTTCAAAAGGTAACAAATTAAGACAGAAAGCAGCATGTGGGGGACAGCATATTATTTTCCTCCCTTCTCTCTCATTCCTCCCCAAATCAATCTCCTTAGACTGAACCAGTTTTAGCTGCGGTGTCAAGGCAACATGTTATGAAAAGAGATGCTTTAAAGGGCCTCCCATCCCTTTGGTGGGGTATTTTGTAGGCCATTTTGGGCAGATATGGACCCTTGTTGCTTACTGACTTTGCAGTACTGGCACGATGCAGAGCACGTCACTGTACACGTACAAACACAGATGGGTAAACAAGCCCTTCTCACTGCAAGAGCTAGTGTTACTCAGCTGCAGTGAGGAGGAAAGTTGCATTAAACCCAAGTATAGTCTTTCCTCCCTCTGCCTCTGGTGTATGGAGGACATATCGGATCCAGAGGCAAAGGACATGGGTAGATAGTAGCAGAGGCAGTCAGCATGTCACTACAGTGTTGAGGTTTTAGTATATTAATGTTAAACATAGCTTCTGTAAAGCAGTGGTTCCAAACATGCCAGCATGTTTAAGGGGCTTGTTTCTTCTTAAGATTCTCTTCAAATCTGCAGCTTTCCTGCAGGCATGCAGCTGCCTGCCCTCACTGTGTTAAAATCTGTGGCTTTTATGCTGCCCACACCGATAACTGGTAAGAGGGACTTGGGATTGGCCACCCTTGCAGAGACCTGTCCCTGGGATTTATCCTCAGTTGTAGAGTCATAGAGATGGCTTCTACCCCCTCTCCTCTACAGAACTTGTTGGAGAACCTATTGGTGAGCTTAGTGAGTGCTTGGAAATCCAAGCCACCTTTGTGGAAGGCCTCTAATCTTTTTTCCCTATAACATATTTTTGACAGTGCCATTGCTGGTCCTTCCCACAATTCCAGTAGAACAGTGAACACAGATTCCTGTGCTGCTGTCTCTCCTTTGCATCGTGTTAGAGTAGGGAACTAGGCTCTGTCCAATCTGCTTTCCCATTCTTAGATTCACTGAGAGGTAATGGCAGCTTGGAACACAGACATGCCTCTGTCCTTGATACGTCCCTTGCTGGGACTGTACAGGAGATGGGAAGGGACAAAAGCAGCCAGTGTACCTGTGGGTGGCTCTGAACTGATGCTCAGGTGCCAGCAAATGTAGATATGAAGCTAGATAACTTTGAAATTCCAGTTCCAGTGCTGCCTTTGTGACTCATCTTTGGTAGACGGTGTCAGCACATATTAGTACCCAGGGGCATATGTATGTTAGCTTCACCTAAGGTATGAGATGATATTCACTCTGTTCATAACCTGCTGTAACAGAGAAAGTGTTTCCACCTAGAATTTGGCAAGTCTCCCTGCACCTTCAGCCTCACAGTGCTCAGTGAGACTGGCAGTATATGCCAGTATAAACGTCTGTGTGCTTAAAGCAATCCAAAAGGGACTGACCATCAGCCTCTAATCTTCCACCAATCTTCCTGAATTACTTTCATTCAATCTTCCTTTGTGTTCTTACCTGATATCACACTTATCCCTTCATGCACGTTCCTCCTGTTGAAAGTGTGAGCCTTAGTCATCTGTTAAGAGGGTACAGTGAATGTTATGTGAGTGTATTCTTGGATTTTTTTTTTCTTTGTGAACTGTTAAAATTGCTTCTTGAGGACATAAATGCCTTTTCTGGCTGTCTCCACTCCTCCATCTCCGTCTTTGATGCTGAGGACATTTGAGAAGTACAGGTCACGTTGCATGGGAGCATAGGATGTAGGAAGCTTAATGCACAAATCAGAGATGCTCTGTTTTATTCATAAAGAAGAAATAATTGGGGATTTCATTTTCTCTTAAACAAGTCTTTTGATTAAGAGGCTGATGGTGGGCATCTTTTTTAGAGGAGGGATTTTTTTTTTTTGAGTCAGCAGTAATAACAAAAAGCTCTGTCTGCTTTTTGTTTCATATTATGCAATGATTACCCTGAAAGAGAGATCAATTATATTTGTATAAGAACATTTTTCCTGACTGTTTTTAGCCCTATGTGTTGCACTGATTAAGGGGAATTGATCTTTGCTGCCATATGAAAATGGGAAAACAAACGTGAGTCGGTGATTGTGTAAGATGTGTGCGAGGGCCATAATTTGAGATGAGGAACGCTTTGTGGCTTAGTCAGACCATGCAGACAAGTCTATCAAACGTACAACGTGTCATATACAGATTTCTGTTTAGTGGACCTTTCTGTCCCATCCTCCACATTTGTCATTGTCTCCCTGACAGGAGCTCTGCCCTGTTATCCTGACTTGTATGTCATTTATCAGTGTTAAGTACAACAAAAGAGTATCTCTTTAAACCCCTTTTACCCTTTCATATGCTTCCACTCTTGAATAATGATATCTGTCTTTGCAACCAAAAATATTCCTCTCCTTTGTATTAGGTTAGTTGCTCAAAAATTATTAAAATGGCACAAATGTACTTTAACATGAAAATTATCATATTATTATTGAAGTCATGTGTAAGAGTAGAAATAAAAGCATTGGGGTGCTTTTGGCCCCTTTTTAGGCCTGTCAAGTCAAAATAATTTTATATGAAAAAAGCCCATCCACAAAGTCAAAACATGCCAATGCCAACGCAGCCCAAATCACACAGCCCTAAGCCCAAATGGGAATTTCAGCCGTGGGTATAAATCACTGTCTCCAAAGCAAAAAGTGTGAATTCTGACATTAACGCAGAAATTAAAATAGCAGTAATGGTCTTTCACATATGACTATTGCATCTATTTTACTCAAGAACAAAGGAGAAGGTGGTGGGGGGGAATGGGTCACAGAAACTTTAAAAAGACTCTGTAAAGTGTGAAAAGAGTTGCTGGAAAACATATTTCCAAGCAGCATTTCATGGCCATGGCTGCTGCCATGTTTTAAAACAACAGACCATCCTTATAGAAAGTCTGTGAGGTGCTGAAAGTTATAAGCTTCATAGAACTTATGCCTAGCTACTGCTTTGCAAGACATTTTATACAGACCTATTAGAAACTCTATATAACAAGTATGGTCCAGGCTCAAGTTATCAATTAGAGCTTGGAGTTTCAATTTATAATCAGTAAAAAACCCAAACCAATTGCTGTTTTGAAATGCTGATTCCCATTCTCTTTTGTGTACATATACATAAATCACTCAGTTCTCACACTCCTCCTCTTACACTCCTTGCCCTATTTCCCAGATTTATTTCCCTGTTCTCTTTTCAACAGAACACCTCATGTTCTTCATGTTTCGCCCAGCCTCTTCATGCTCCTGTTCTCCTGACCACTGCCCTGGTCAGACCTGGCCCCTGGCACCCCTCAGCACTGTGCTGTACCCTTTCAGGCATCACTTAAAATATGCTTAGACCAGCAGATTTGGACTCAGCAGTAGAGGAGTATCTGCAGGGAGAGTGGTGTGTGGCATAGCTACTGCAAAGTGATTACATGGGAAAGGATGAAAAGATCCCTCTTGCTACTCCAGATCTGGGTCCTCAGAGCGTCATCAAGATTGTTTAGATGTGTGTAACATCTGCCAAAGTCCCTCTGACAAAGATGGGTAAGTGGCTATACAGTGAAAAATCTTGATGCTGAAAGGATGCCCAGGAATGGATTATTGGATGAAAACCAAGTCACCATCTCCTGAGGCTGGTATAACACCAAGAATTTGAGCAGAAATGGAAAAGGAGGAGCCATTAGTAAGGCAGGATGTCTCCAGGAGCTTTTGATTCCAAGTCTCACAGCTAAAAACACTCTTGAGGAGTCTAGGTGCTGAATAGATTTACCTTTTATATTTGTTTCCTTGTGACTATTTACTTTCAGTGTGTTAACTAAGCGCCTGGCCATATATCTTGCTAATTGCCTCCTCTGTTGTTTTACCATTGAGTTTACTTGATCCCTTGTGTACACTGATCTTAAATACACTTAGCTGAAAATCAGTAGGTTTCTACTGAGTGGAGGAATCAGGTTCTGGACTGGATTTTCAGCAAAGGAAAAAAAAAAACCCTAACAGGTTTACAAAAAGGACCATACAATGGTACTCACATTGGTGTGCCAAGACACTGGGGAGTGTGTGACTTCCCTGCAGGTAGGGCACTGTCTGCTTCTTGATGAGTTGCCACCACAGACTAGAGATCTAGGAATAAGTCTTCCAAAGAGACTGACTCCTGGAAGTACACATTTTCCAATTGGCAAGCAAGTTCCAGCCTCTGACTTCCCCCGGAGCATCTCTGGAGGGCAATGAGGCAGTGTGAACACCCTTTTCCTGGCTGGTCTGCAAAGATCCCACCAAAAGATCCATCCCTGTGTGACCATCACAGTGTACAAAGTGCTTCAGATGAGCACTCAAAGCCTCAGAAACTCAAAGCACCAGAAACACTATGGCAGTAGTTTTCCCCAAATGAGATGCACTGACCTAACAGCCACTTCCCAGTAGAAGGACTTACTCCTTTTCCTTTCCCCCATCTCTGCTCCCTGCAACACACTCTTGTAATTTGCCATGTGACAGGTCTGGGTCTGTCTGGATCCCTCTGTAAACTGATGCAGCTAATTAACTCTTTTTTTTTTTTTTTTTCCTAGTTTACCAAAAATTACAGGAGACTGGACTGACAGGCAGCAGAACACCAAGAGAAGGGTCTGAGGAAGCTAGAGATGAGGCACAAGAGACACATGTCTCAATGCAGGGAAAAGGGCACAACACTCATGTCTCCATTTTAAAGACAGCAGCGAGCCATTAGTTCAGCCCACCAGAACACAATAATTAGTTTAATACATCCTTAGCTCTTCTAGAAATATTATTCCTGGTACAAATGAAGACAGTTTCCTAACAGGTGCCACAGGCTGGTTGGTGGCTCAAACTTGCCCTACAATCAACTTGTGACCTTTCAGTCATATTCCAATGAGCTCCCATCTTACAGGAGGTATTTTGAGTGTTAGTTCCAGATGTACCGATTAGTATTTTGCACCTTGAATGAATTTCACCCTATTTCCATAATTTCAGTCCAATGTGCCATGTGATTCCTTCTGTACAACATACCAGATCTTCTCTGTTTGGGAACACCTCCTAGCTTTGTGCCATCAACATGCTCCTGACATTTGTGCCAATTTAGCATTTGCATTCGGGCTACGTTTTCAACAAGCCACATGCTACTTCATACACCCTGACGGAGGATGACTTAACCCCACATCGTCACTTAGTACAGAGCATTTGATGCTAAACACCCTCCTGGCAAGTGTTATAACTCCCACTGAAATCAAAAGGGGGTTTTGCACTGATGTTAGTGTGCCAGGCCATCATGCCAAACAGGCTGAAAAGCTGAAGATGGATAAGTGTAAGTTGTGAAGAAAACAGTTTGAATATGCCAGTGTTTTTTGTTCAGGAAAATTTTGTAGCTTTATATTGATCAATACAATGGGAAAAAAAAAATAAAAGCCCACCCTGTGTTTAAACAAAATTACAGTGAATTGCTCAAAGGCAAAACAGAATTCTCTGCTCAGCTGTTTGGCTCACATTCATCTCCCTTTACTTCTATAGAAGTGACATTTTAATTAACTGTGTCAGGTGGATGTGTAACATCTCTGCTGAAAAGCCTGTATCTGCTCAGCTGTGTGTCATAGTTTCTATACTACTAACATCTACAAGAGGTCACGCTTTTGTGGCAGGAGGATCCAAACCCTGCACAAATACTTTATGCTATATAATCTGTCTAAGCTTTTCTTATACTTGCAAAAAAACCTCTGGAAAGTCATGGTTTCCCTGAGCATTTTGGCTTTTTTTTTAATGAACAAACAAACAAAAATTCTGCAATAGGATCAAAAATCAGTTCTTTGTGGGTGATAGACAGTTTTGCATGGGACTGGCTGGCTAAATGGCAGTAATTTCTGTTCCTCGAGTGAGTGCTTTTAGCTATGAATACCTAAGTGTGCAAATGTAAACCGCTGCTTCTGCAAATATATGTGCAGCTCTGAGGTTCACTTTCAGTGAATGTTAATGGACACAGAATTCAATCATATGAATATTCAAAGAAAGTGAACAGGAAAGTGGCACAAGTGTGGTTGAAGCAAAGAGACTTGAAAACATAGACCTGGGATCATGGCTTTTCCCCTACGCTGCCAGTGCGAGCACCTTAAACTTTGAGAGCTTTATAGTATTGATCGGATTCTGATTTTTTCAGATAAATATAATGCAATACAAGCCATGAGACTCCACAGAGTCTTATGAGGAATGTTACTGGTCATGTCACAAAGGCTGATTTGGATCTGAAGCTTTCCTAGTCAACTGTCAGCTTAGACCCAGATAGGAACGCTGTGGTGCGGGAAATACTGCTGCTGGGATGACAAGGAGATGGCCAAAGAAGAGGATCACTGGCTTTATGAAAGTCCCTTGTCAAACCAGGCATGAGGGTGAGCAAGCAGGGAAATAATGTGTGAAAATCCATGAAAGGTGAGGGATGAAGGCAGGCACTACTTTTATTTTTTTCAGAATAACAATGTATGTTAGGGTTTAAATTGCAAGTATGTGATTTTAACATCAGTGAGCGGTAGGGAGATACAAAGGAGGAGTGGAAATCTATATATACGCTTATATATGTACTTGAACACATAGTCTCAATCTGTTACCTTAGACATGCCCACTTAGCTGCAGCTGTGAGTGGGAACCTCTGAAAGAGTCACTGAAGCAGGAGTGGGCATACAAATATAATTAAACTCCAGGAGGCTGAAGTGCTGCATTTTGTTATTCAGGAACTTTCTTGATGCATTTTAATTTTAGCGATAAAGAAACCACACACAGATGTAATCTACAGGGAAAGAATGTTGGAAGTTATGAACAAAACCAGTTAAAATTAAAGGGACGCAATTTAGACCTTTGGAAAAGCTAATGGCATGTTTCCAAGCGCATCATGAGCATGCGATCAGTGGGAGCTCAGTGCACAACAGCAATGTAGGCAAATGGCATCTCCCCTAGTGAGAATGGAGAAACTGAGGCACATAGGTGATTTGGGCTGTAGTTCTGCAAAGCACTTCAATATGTGCTTCAAACATGGACTGCTCCCACTGATGGCATGTACTGCTTTCCTGAACTTATTAACTTAGTCTCAAATCTCTCCTCCTTAAAACTGATAATGTGATTGCCATGCTTAGGATTATTAGAGAAATACGCATATCTTTACTTCGTTGTGACAAAAGCTACACATATGGCTGAAGACCACAAGAGGAGATAGTCAGAGATGGCCACAAAGATGATTAATAGAGTGGATCATCTCCCTTATGATGAAAGGTTGAGGGAGCTGAGGCTTCTTCAGCTTGGAGGAGATTAAGAGGTGATCCCATTAATGTTCACAAATACATAAGGTCAAGTGTCAAGAGAATGGAGCCAGACTGTTCTCAGTGATGTCCAATGATAGGACAGGAGGCAACAGGTACAAGCTGGAACATGTGATTCCAAATAAACATAAGGAAAAACTTCACTGTGAGGGTGATGGAGCACTGGAACAGGCTGCCCAGATGGGTTGTGGAGTCTCCGTCTCTGAGGACACTCCAAACCCACCTGGACAAGCTCCTGTGTGACCTACTCTAGGTAGTCCTGCTCTGGCAGAGGTATTGGACTAGATGATCATTTGAAGTAGCTTCGACCCTTAACATTCTGTGATTCTGTGACTTGGTATAGGAGTACCATTGAGAATATCAGGCACAACTGTCAGCGGCTTGATGGCGGTAGAAAGTGAGGAAGAACAACGACTGAGGCTGGTAGGTGATGGCCAAGATATGAAGATATGTAGGAAGTCAGAGAAATGTACTGTTCAATCTGTGTTGCTGTTTCAATGGAAATTAAATGTAGCATGCTTGCTTACTGTGCAGAACATGCTATAACAAGCTTGAGGCTTGCTAGATACCTTTATACTACAGTGATGTAAGTGCATGATACTGGGGAAATTATTTATCAGAATTTTAATTCTAGTTCTCTGTGTCTGATTTCATAAATGTCTTGTAGCAGTAGTATTTGCATCTCTATGCACAGTTGCAGTAAATCCTACCAAAACTCTAGCACACAAAGGACACTTGCTTCCTGCGTTCTTCCAAGACTAACTCTGTATTCTACTCAGTATTGGCACCTCCTGCCTCTTCTAGAAATGCCACCAAATACATTGGAAGTGGTGTAAACATGTCATCGAAATTAATTCACTTACAAGGACTGTGAGCTTTGATATATGGGGAGATTTGCTTTGATAATGTATGGAAAATTGCTGGCAAGGCCAGTACTGTCTGTCTGCTTTGCCATTTTTCTTCAATGAGAAGATCTGATGAAAAAACAGGATTTGAGTAGGTTTTGTGCCTCCTAGCTTGAGTCATTTAGCAAGCAGGGACATAGTTTACACCAGCCACGTGGGGTCCCTCTACATTCAGTGGAGAGACACCTTCATCCCTCTTATCTTAGGCTCTCACAGCTTATGCTGACAGGCCACAGTGATTTTGGACAGTCCATCCTCAGAAATACTTAATTTTCCTTACTTGTGGTTTGACAAAACGGTTGCTGTAAAAAAACCCCATACTAACAGAATGATTGTCTTTAAGTATCTTTTTCAGAAAAACGCACGTTCTTTGAAAATTTCCCGATCCTTCACTTTGAACAGTATCCAAACACTGAAATAAAACCTAAACAATGTCTTGTTGCTAATTTTTCCAGATTCCCTGCTTTCTCCACATTTTTCTCTTTATTTTCCTTTGCTTTTCCAACAGAGGGAAAAAAGCACTGAAAAGAGAGCGAGAGGAAGACTAAGGCTATTTAACCACACTGTTAAAGGCTCTTGGAATACACAGCTGGGGATCCACTCAGGACTCTCACAGCAAGTATAGCTTCACCATAGGATGTTCTCTACCGAGCTGTATGGGATTAGGTGAGCTGGGATACCTCTTCACTTTCTACTCAGCCATTAACACCCAGCAATCTGCTTTTCATACTCCTGGACTTCCCCAAATCAAAGAGATAAGACAGAATTTACAGTAATGGTTCATTTCTGCCAGATCTGGGCCTGGGTAGCAGACTGTTTGCTCCTTTCATGTGTCTGGTGACTCAATGCAGGCAGGATGCTGCAAGTCAGACAGAGGTGTCTGGTTGATTATTCTGCAAATATTTTGCTTTTTCAAATTTGCTTGCAAACCAAAATACAGATTTAGCTGATAAAAACCTACAGCTCCATCAGAGTCCATTACATTCTATCAAGCAAACAGTAATTTCCAAATTAGTCCACGAACTATAATACATTCAAGTGATATTTATAATCTCTCTTGTAAAAAAATCCACTGTTACAAGAATTACCTAAACATGGATTTACTAGGCAGATAGCCTGCAATGTAAATGACTTGTGTTTGGATAGGTAGAATGCATATCAAAATGCACGCTCAAATGAGAGACCATATTGACTCTTTCCAAGCTGTTATGGTCTATTAGATAAATATTATCTTGGTTCAGGATTGTGGTAGTTTTCTATATGCACAGTTTCCTGATAAGCCATATGGACTCTGAGATAAAATTGTGTCTTCAGATTTAGAAAGTGATATGGCTGAATAGCTGTAATGAGTACGAGAAAGCTCCTGTTAACCAATTAATCAGAATGTGTCACTGAATGCGCGCTCCCCTTTTTGTGTTAGTATGTGCTATAATACATGCCCACCAAACAGGCAGTGCTCAGTGGTATTTTGACAAAAAACACATGCTAAGGGCAAGGCAACCAATCCTTATACAACAGTTGTGGTTGTATTTGTATCCCTATGCTACCATGATCCCTGGCGTCTTGCTGATTATTTTCAGTCTTGTTCACAGAAATAAACATACACTTAAACCATGGCTCACCAATTTTGACAGAAAGTCCTTCACTGACTTCAAAGGCACAGATTTTGGCCACACATTGCCTTTTCTCACTTAATAGTAACAAAGTACTAAACATATTTCTCAATCCTCAGTGGCAAAAACTCTGTGGATTTACACCTCATCGACATAAAATGTAAGCTCCAGGGATCCTTGCATAACTTGTAAAGAGTTCACACAGACTGACAGAGGCTGGGACACAAACCAAGAGAACCATCAACTTAAGCCAGGTCCTAGCTTTCTAGGTGGCTCACCAAGCAACCCCTCCATCCATAATAAACATGAGGATTTGTCCAGTGCATTTGTACACCACATTGAAGTGAGAAGTGAGTTCCAGTTCCAGTTCGTTTAAAGTGACTGTGTATCTTAGAGCTGACTGCTTTTTCCTTCTTTGTACAACTTGCAGAAGTGGTCTCTTGCTACTACCTAAACAACTGCTACCTGAAGAAGACAAAAAAAGGACATTATTTGCAGATTAATCAAAGTTTGTCTAGCCTCTCCTCATGATAAAGGAGTAAATTTTCTCCTTAAGAGCACACAAACGTGTACCTACACAGCATGGTTCAGTATTATGCAGAGATAACTTAGGGTACCACAGGCCTTATGAGTGATGCCTGAGGTGCTTTCCTATGAATGTCACTCAGAACAGGCAGCATTTCAATGCATAACTATCTTGTAAAAAGCTTTTTGAAAGGCTCTAAAATTTTCTTTCAGATGAAAAAGTGCCACATACCTCCTGTGTAGGATGCTCCCAGATAGCTGGGGAGGCCAAATCTCACTTTGGGAATGGGATGGTCCAGATACAGACAAGGCCATGAGTGCTGTTACTTTATTCCTCACAAATGGGTTAAACAGCTTTATTTTAGACCACTGCTTATTTTACCTCCTGACTTTAGAAACTAAGGCAACATATGGCATATTAAGAAAGTAATTTTAGCAGGTGAAGAATGTTACTTCTTTCGATCCTCTGTTCCATGGCTTTCTTGTTTCCTTAATATTATTTAAAAGTAGCTCAGCTCTGAATGGCTAAATTTGTTCTCTGAAGCACACTGCTGAAATGTAAACATCATACAACTTTGATTTCCTGTGAATAGGGGACACATGCTGTTACTGAAAAGAACATACAAGATTGCCACGCTTTTAGAAATCAAATGTTAATTATGAGTCAGGATTGGAGAACACAATAAGCTTTTGCCCGTTTATTGTGGCCAAAGATAATTTCCAAGCCTCTACACAAAAAAAAAAAATAAAAAAAATCACACATTGCAAGTCTGTTTGGATTCTTGCATTTTATCAGGAGAGCAGCACTTGCAGCTCCTAATTCTTGCAAAGGAAGCTGTGGCTGGAGGCATTGTCCAATGCTGCTGCCTACCTTTGTGTGAAGAGGATGTCAGCATCTTGCTTGTGCTCACGTTCACAGCCATCCTCCAAGAACCAATGCTGAGATATTCAGCTTTAAGCAGCTCTGCCATGGTGTAAATGTGCTGCTGACACTTTTACAGGCCAAATTACACAACGGTGGGGTTTATTTTCAAGAAAACATACCTCTTTCTGTGTATATTAGCCTGTATGTCAAGTTTGGAACGCGAAAATAACGCAGTCATGAGCCTGAAGCATCAAGCGATGTCAAAACAAAACCAGTCACAAGCAGTTGCTTTATCCTCCCAAAACTTTGACCAGAGGCAAGTGATGATGAGTCCCAGTTTCCAGTAGCGATTCTACTGTTTTTTCTTCCTTTGCTTTCTCAGGTTCTAATATTTTATGTAGATCATTTAAAATAATATTTTTAAAATGGGAAAGAGGTCAGAATTGATAATAAGATTTCAATGGACTCGATGATCTGAAAGGTCTCTTCCAGCTGAAATGATTCTATGATTCTATGAAAGTTCTCCTAAAAACCACTCTGAGTGAAAATATTGACCTGCCAACCCTTAGGTAAGGACACAGTCTCCCAACACGTAAGTCATCTGGGAGGAGCTCTCAGTACCAGGCAGAGCACAAGCAGCGGGAAATAATGCTCACTTCATTCTTGCTGCCACAATGCAGGCTGCTACAAGAACTTGGCTCGCTTTGTTCAAATAACTGTTTTGGAAATCAGCTACGTTTCTGCATCATCTATTTACATGCACCTTTGGCACTGCCAGACTCTAAAAGCAGCAGAGCACTCTGTGGCTGGCTGTTTTGAAGACAGTTTTTCCTTCTCCAGGAAATGCTTTTTCTCAAGAGATTTCCAGCACAGCCCTTGCCCTGTTCAAAAGGCTTGGATAGGCTTGAATAAACATCTGACCTTCTCAAGGAAGAAAATGCAAACCTCCCTCCCCTCCCACCCCAGCTGTGAGTCTTTTGAGGTTTGTTTCTACTATTTGTCTTTATTTATCAAGCAAAGACAATACGTTTGATAGTATATAAGACCAGAAGACTTTCAGACTTTGAGAAGCTTTGTGCTATAATGGAAAAACAGTTCAAAATTGTGAATGAATATGAAGTTTGGATGGAGGAAGTTTTTATTTTCAGATTTTTTTACACTGTGAAGAATATACAAAATAAACAAAACCCCTCATGCTTTGAGGTACACAGCATGGAATGAGCCCCATCCCCAGCTCAAGTGTGGCAACTGCTCTTATCATTATATTGCAGTTTTTGTGGAAGAAGGGCAGAACGGTGTGGCTTGATCAGTCAGGAATTGAAAGGTCTTTCACATTTTTATTTTACTAAACCATTGCTATTTTCAGCCAATTTTAATGTGTGCCATCAAACCCCAAAAGTAACTTAAATAGATGTGGGTTTTCTCTTTTATTAAATGCATGCCTTTTCACCTGCCTTTTTCACCAAACATTTCATGTCCTCCTTCAAGTTGTTCTAGGTTCAGCCTCCAAGAGAGTAGTGAGGGGAAAATCAGGCCATTTAAAAATAAAATAGATTACTTCTGCACAGCTTTCTTTAATCAAAACCATTATAACTGATGGCTCAGAGCCTTGATTACACCTCTTCAGAGGGCACCCCTTGATTTTACGTGACATCCCTGATTATTTTATTTACTTATTTATTTATTTATTAGCTTTTACTTTCTGCCTTGATTTCTAGGTCACCGAGTTGAGGCTTGCTCTTGCTTTAAATGGACTTGCTTGTTTCTCTGTGGCAGGTTATTCGTCTTACAGGGGCTATGAAGTAAACATGCTTCTTTTTCAGAAGAAGACAAAAATTCCTGTGGTCATAATATTCCTGGAGTTCTTTCTCTTCCCTCCCTTTCCTGCCCAGCCCCTGTGGAGAGCAAGACTGGACCAAGAATCATTACTCCCGACCTCTGCCGAGCCCCTGTGGAGCTAAGGGCCAAAAGGTCATTTTCTCAGGTTCCCTCTGAAGGGAGAATCCAAAGGTCATTCCCTCTCCCTCCAACTCGCCCAAGTGCATCTGAGAGACATTTAAAACTCCTTTGAAGGGGAAGGCGAGACGCTGAGTCCCCGTGCTTTACCCACTGCCCATCAACAGCCTAGAGATGTGAACCAGAGCCAAACATGAAACAATTTCCTTGATGATCAGACCTACTCAGGCCTGGCTTTGGGTTCAAGGTCTGGCACTTGTGAACTTCAGCAAGGATGGGCAGTGACTGTACATGCAGCTGTGAAGTGGGACTGTTTCTGCATTCTCTTCTATTCCCCAAATCAGCCATCTCTTTTCCCACAGTCCCCAGGATCTTTCTTCTGCTCCCAGATCTGTGTTTGACCAGGAATTAACCAGATGCCATCAGGGAGTGCTGAACAACTCCGAACCTCATGATGTTCCTGGCTCTTGGGAATGGAGCTGCAGGGATCATTTTAGGAGTCCTCTTAGAAGACAAATCCAGATTAGGCTCATACAGCCTCCCCAGAGCTATACTGCTGCTGCTGCCTGCTGCCCTGTCATCTATGAATGCTGTGGACCAGTTATGGAACCACTCTGCGTTTCCCAAGACAGAATAGTCAAGGTTTGCACCTCTACACTTCCTCTTCATCCTTTTCAAGGAAAAAAAGTCTCCATTTTTTTTTGCTCTCCAAGTGACGATGTAACAGAGCAAGATTACTCATCATTAATTTCTTTGGCCTGCCCAAGGAAGGAAGGAAGAGAAGAGCAACAGTTATTTCACAAGGTCTCCCGCAGAAGCGGGGCACCAAGGGTCACTTCCTCTCAGTCTGTCCCCCCTTGAAGGAGAGCAGTTAGGCTGTGTCAATGCCACGGTCCCTTTGTGGTGGGCAGGCAGCAGGAGGTCATCCCCTGCCTCAGCCCTGCTCTTGCTGCCGACGCACACACTCTCCTGTGCGCTTGCTTTCTCTCACACTCGGGGGGGCAGGGGAGATTAGTGGTTTTTGACTCTCTCTGCTTTGTATAGAGCAAACTCACAAGTCACTACCTGGGCCCCTTTTGGAAAAAAAATCAATAACAAAAGGGCAGTTCCTGGCTTGCTTTTTTTTTTTTTTTTTTTTCCCCCATGAAGATTTTTCAGGCTGCTGGGGCCTAGCAGACCAAAGCTTTAAAAATTCAAATAAAAGTGAAAGCTGAAGTACAGATTTTGAGCCACTTGGAAGTTCTGGTGACACTGACCAGTGCAGCTGCAAATCCTTGGCAAAATTTCTACTGATCTCTGGTTACACACCAGCCCTAGACTTGGGAAAAGCACTAAATTCCTGTGAAGCACTGTAAGAGAGCAAGGATCTTGTGAAATACACTGGAAAATTCAGGTTCCATACTATCAGTCAGGAAACAATAATTAAGAACACCAATCCTGCTTGTTGCTTTGGGTTTGAACTACTGCAGGTGATTCCGTTAAAGCCTGATCTGAATCCTTTGAATTAACACAAGCATTCCAGCTGAATTTCAGGTGCTTTAAGCCAGGCCACGACCAGGCTTCCACCTTTACATTAATTTCTTGAAAAATCTTTCAGGAGCTCATGTAGAATTGAGAGTTCTTGTGAAGAGCTTCCTCTTCACTGATGATCTTCTGATTCTTTCAAGTCTTAGATCCAAATTGATTTCAGAGATAGGAGTTTGCAGCAGCCATTGAAGTCAATGAGTCGAGGGAAATAAGCATTGTGTAGATGCTTACCTTGGAATAAGAACTTACCCCTAAGATTAAAGTAGCAATCACACTTTTACATTGTTAAGACATCCTACAGCTTCAGCCTTCACTATTTTAAATGACAGGAAGCAGCAAGCTGCTCAAAAAAGATGTGCAGACTTTCTACCTACTCCTAAAACTGACTGAATAGGGAACCTAATTTGGCAGCATAAATCAACGTATACCCAGAACCTCCACGTGAATACCTTCTCAAGATTCAAAGCTCCTTTTGACATACTGCAAGTCCATTTACAGGAGAACAAGATATAGTCAAGACTTCTTTCTTTCTTTTCTCCTCCTTCCCACTTCAACTGCAAAGACAGAATGACTTCTCTTAAGGCAGATGTTGACCTCTGGTGCTGTGATTGCAGTCTGCACGTCTCAGCACACTGAAATAATTCAAGACTTTTCCATCCAGCTCTTGAGATAATGCATTGTTTCTATAGAAGCAGTAGCACTTAAATGTGGAAAAACATACTTTTTATGCCCTAGGTGAAATATATCTCTCTGAGGCTTGGGCAGTAAATGGCTACAAAATGCTTTGAGAGCCCCGTCTAAGTGTGCAATATTGCTCTTCTACCGCACCTCACCACTTCAGTGTCCAGGATTGATGCTGTTCATCATTGCCTCTAATGACCCCTCCTCACAAATGAAGGATTTAGCCTTTGCAAATAGAAGTGACTTATTATTCTACACACTGTGTTGCACATAGGTGGGATGCTGGCTCTCCTGAACAGCACTGAGCCTTTCTGCCCCCACTTCAAGTCATTCAAGGATGTGGAGAGTAACAGGATCTGCTCTCCTGCACAGACTCACTTTACTCACTCACAACTAAACTTTCAAGTTGTAAGCTTCCACCCATGTTCGTGGATCCAGGACTCTGCCGTGCAGTGGTCCACACTTCAAATTGAGCGTGTGAGCATTCGTTTTTAATTGTGATGACTTTGCTATTGCCACACAGTGCTGCTTGTTATGAATACAATAAATTTATGTCATTGTAGTACCTTCTCCTCCCTCTCCAAATGCAAACTAGAAATCCATTTAAATAGCAGACATCTTTTGACTTCCAACAGAAACTTTTATCCGCATAAGAGGATAAGAAATTCATTAGCTTAAGTTGTGTGATTGTAACAGCTCATTAGAGGGGACTGTGCCTTTCAGAGTGAGAATGCCTCCAGCCCTACAAGGAATCTGTCAAAGTTAAGAATAAAGGTATGGGACAACTTAACCATCTCAGAAAGAAATCTCTTATTTTTAACAATGCAGACCGCGGGGTTCATGAATTGATTTTAATGAACTGTCATAGGCCTGATGCTCAAATCTTCATTTGTATTTATTTGCAAGCAAAACACAAAATTGCTAAATTGATCCTTCTTGATAAGAAAAAAAAAAGAATTATAGTCAGAAATTATGTTTTCAGATTCATTATAACAAATGGGGTTTTTTTTAAGGTAAAATAAACATTTTGATTTCAGGTTTAACTGCTGCAAAATACTGCTGTAAAATTGTTAACAAAACTTCTCTTGAAACAAGGGAAAAAGCTTCCACTTCTAAGCAGAAAATATAGTAATTAGTCCTACTAATTTATGGAAAGAAATGAATGATAAAGCAGAGTCCTCAGCCTTCTGTCAGATCAAGAAAGTTAGCGATACAGTATTTTTTCATCTGTGGAATCTCAGAAGGCACAGCCTTGACAAAGCAGATTGTTTGTAACATTTTATAAAATATATGAGGGGAGATTGGGAATGTATTTTTCAATCTTCCCTTGGCAGCCTTCATGGCTTTAGTCAATTTATGCATTATCTTTTAAAGTTCAATATGGGGCACTGAGTCCCAAAATGTACTTTGAAGCATCCGTAGGAAATCTTTTAATCTCCGCTTTCACTATCTGAGCAACATATGCATTAGAGTGGAATTTGGGATCGGCTTTTAGGTTGAGGGGTGAAACGCTTACATAGATAACCTACAGTATCTCAGCTTCAAGTGTAACACTCAGGTGCGGATAAATGATTGCTTTTCATTTTCCCTGAAGATGAAAGATAAAAGATACAGTTTTATACTAGGATCTACAGACCTCTGTACCCACATATACACAGACATCAGGAATTCCTTTTAAAATGTGCGTTAAATACAAATGTTGCAAAAGCCAGCATTTCCTTATGCCATTCTGAGGAAAACGATACTATTTTACAGAACCTGATGGATGCAGTAAGCCACCTTTAGTGGCATGCCTTTAGTGATCAATGAGTTTTTTCTGGCTTCACTATTCTTATTTAACCTAAAGGAAGCTCAGTAACTTTCCCCTCAAAAAAAAAAAAAAAAAAAAAAAAAAAAAAGGAATTAAACATTTTTTTGTGCTTGTGGCAATACTATGAACTTACAAGAGTTAACAAAACTTCACAGAGGAATTGCATGAGGAAAGCTCAATGCTTTCTGTACTTTTCTGTGCTTTTCTGTACTTTTTTTTTCTGCACAGCTTCTACCAACAGCAGATATTTTGGTAGTTTTCACAACTATTCTGTTTCTGTTCTTCCTGTGTTTTAGCTCTGTTCTCCACTCTGTCATTTGAGAACAATGACTGTGTCATAAGAGGTAAGACAGCTATTACTGTTGTAGGGTGCAACCGTGGAAAAGAGAAACATCTCATTTTCAAGCTGATACTTTCAAAAGTAACCTCTGAGTACAGCAGCGAGTTGTAGCAGAGTAATTCTGCTTCATAAACAGAACACAAACCAACGTTTTTTAAAAAAATATTCAGCTATTTGCAGTTAAGAATCTTTATTAGCCAAAAAAGAGACGTATGTAGGTCGCGTGCTCGGCAGGTACAAGGCATTTTATTTTCTTCAGACAGTCCCCCTTAAGGTGCAACAACACGCTTTCTCTGCCGCGAATAAACAAATGAACACAGAAATAATAAACAAGCGAACAAATCAATGCACATTCCACTTCGTGGTGATGACGCGCCTTTCAGCGCCAGCACACAGCCCTAAGGTTTGCCTGGCCGCACTTTCCACATCATCCCACTGCCGCCAGGCGCAGCCCCGCCCCGCCGCCCGCCCGGCCCGTTACGGCGCCGCCTAGCGCAGCGCCGTCGGCACCTCTCCCTTCGCCGCCCCGCCGGATTGGCTAAGCGGCGTCGGAAAGCTGACCGCCGATTGGCTGGGGCCGGCCGCTGTTGCTATGACTCTGTTGCTAGGGCCTCGGCCGTCTCCAGGCCCCGCAGGAAACATGTAATGAATTATGGATGGTTGATTTTCTCAAAGAGGACTGATCTGTAATGCAGATGAGCTGCAAGGCCCTCCTTTTCTTCTGGGCTCTTAAAAAAATATATTAAAAAATTTTAAAAAAGAAAGGAAGAAAGAAAAAAAAAAATATGCCATTTTAAAATCAGAACCTGGCATTTGCCTGTTCCCCGGTCACAGCAGTCACTCCTGCATACTGATGTTAATTCTTATGCAAAGGCAGGACCAGAGGTCACTATCTGCTATTTGTTCAGGAAAAGCTTGTAGGATTTTTACTGAACTCTGTGACCCATTGGGGTATTCTTTTTCCACCCCCCCC